>JBCEWC010014576.1:0-14279 GCA_038996855.1 Solanum aculeatissimum
ATGGTTTGCCCTTAGTCCCTAATTCCCGTTATTTAATATTAAATGTTCTTCCGCGACCGATGAAGTGTGATGATAAGCTTGAGAGGCTTGTTTGGGGTTCCTTCGGGTTCCTCATTCGCCATGTCACGTCTAGGCCCTAGGCTTGGATCGACCCCAACTCTTGTTGGATTCTATATTTTGTCAACGATCTCTTTGCACTTCATTTGAGATGTGAATTTGAGCGTATCAAATTTTGGTTCCATTGCCAGGGAATACGGCGAAGATATAGTCTACTAGTGCTAATTTCAGTGTAATTTTATTTCCTGATTTCACTTTTTGTTTTGTTTGATAGTACTGCAGGAGACAGGTAGTGCATGCCCACAACCACAGTAAAAGTAAACCACTAATCTCCTACGACCCAGAGCTACAGAGATTCATCCGAAGAATGAATGCACAGGAGCGTGAGGCTCAGAGGCAACGTGAGTTAGCCCTAAATATGAAGAATAGGGGCAATGATGGGATGGGTATTCATGTTGATGGGGAGAGAGTCCAACCGGTGGTCCCCTCTCAACATCACATAGGGGTTAGACCACCTGCCCCTCTGTAGCCGCCTATCCCACAGCAGCCACGCGCAAGATCCGATGAGGAAGATGGCGCTGGGGCTACTGGGGAAATTGTCTTACCGCTACTGATGGCTGGTGTGAAGTTCACGATCACAAGCACGATGCTTCAGATGCTCTTGTTGAAGGGTTTGTTCACAGTGCAACCACATAAGGATGCCAACCAGCATCTTATGAATTTTGTCTTCACCTGTCAGACATCCGAAATTCCGGGGGTTAATCAGTAGGCTATCAGATTGAGGTTATTCCCGTTGTCTCTGTTTGGGGAGGAAACAAAGTGGCTGAATGAACTCCCATACAACTCTATTCACACATGGGGCGAATTGAAGGAGCCATTTTTAGAGAGATTCTTCCCAGCATCTGCAAAGCTAAAGGTGAAGGACGAGATTGGGTCGAACACGCAGTTACCAACAGAGGCTTTATATGAGACATGGGAACGGTCCAGACAGAAGATTATGCAATGCCCACACCATAACCTCACATACGAGCATTTAAAGGAGATTGTTTACAGGTCATGCAATTTTGTTACTAAGTCGATTGTTGATACGGCCTGCGGGGGTTCGTATATGGCCAAAATGTTTCCTGATATTATAGTCATGTTAGATCAAGCAGCTAAGAATAGAAGGGTCTGGTATATGAGATATGGCGATTTTTCAGGGTTCCTCGTCAGGATGAGTGCAGAACAGTGCAAGAAAGAAGAGGAACGTGATCAGACATGGCTTATATGCGAACCCAGATGGATTTGCTGACAAAGAAATTATTGGGTGGAGGTTTAGAAAAAGTGAAAGCAGTGGATATGGCACCCAGGTATGATGATGCAGGGTTCGAGTATGATAAAGAGGCGAAGTTGCTGAATAGTCAGGGGGTTTCCGAACATTCAACTCTAGAAATCAAGGTCAGAACTTTGGATGAGAGAATTACTATGATCGACCTGTGGTGAGGGATACTGGTAACTGGCAGAATAGGGAAAACTATAGAAATGATCGACCAACTACATACATACCCCCATGAACAGAAAATGCCTGAACAATGGGAGTGGCCCCTCGAAGCTGGAAGAGATGATGGCTAAAGTGCTCGACAAGGTAAAAGCTACCGAATGTGGTGTGAGGGATATGCATGGTGAAATGTCCAATATTCACCAGTTAGTGGATTCTCACTCTACTTCAATTAAGCAACTAGAGCAGCAAATGGGGCAATTATCAGCATCACTAAATCAGAGAAAGGTTGGGGCCCTTCCTAGTGATACCATCTAGAACCCTAAAAATGATGGACACTGCATGGTTGTGTCCACAAGAAGTGGGAAGGTACTCCCTGACCCAGTTCTAGCCAGAGATAATAGGGCAGTTCAGGAGAGTAGCAATACGGCTAACACCAGTGTGCACCAAACTGATGAGATAGTGGAGGAAGTAGCCATGATACCTAATGATGCTGAGAGTGTTCAGGACCCAAGTGGGTCTGACAAACCAGATCCAATACCCTTTCCAGATGTCCTAAGTCGCCACCACTATTTCCATAGAGGCTGAAGAAGAAAGCAGACAATGGCAAGTTTCAAAATATTTTGGAGATGTTAAAGGAGTTGTTAGTCAACATACCCTTAGTGGAAGCACTAGAACAAATGTCGGGCTATGCTAAGTTCATGAAGGACTTAGTAACCAAGAAGTGGACTATCATATCTGAGTCTACAGGGAACCTCCACCACTGTAGTGCAATGGCTACGAGATCGTTAGTTGAGAAAAGAGAGAATCCTGGGACGTTCATTATTCCATGCACAATAAGAGCTTTCGATTTTGCACGGGCTCTCTGCGACTTGGGTGCTAGTATAAATCTGATGCCGCTAGCAGTATACAGGCAGATAGGCTTGGGAGCCCCCACACCTACGACTATGAGGCTACTCATGGCAGACAGGACAGTCAAGAGGACCATGAGAATTATATGCGATGTGTTGGTCAAGGTGGGCAGGTTCATTTTCCCTGGAGATTTTGTTATTCTAGACTGTCAGGTCAATTTTTAGGTTCCTATCATCCTTGGGAGACCATTATTAGCTACTGACAGAGCATTAGTGGACGTGGAACGTGGTGAGTTGACATTCAAATTGAACTCGGAGGAGGTCAAATTTAATGTATGTGCATATATGAAATGACCCAGAGAGATGTCGATGATGTCAATCATCAACGTCGAAGAGACTTACTTTTCTGAGGTCCCAGTTGAGGAAGACCTGAGTGTAGATGAGCTGGCTGTGTAATCATGAATTTTCTAGATGATGGTGTGACCTATTATAAGGGTACGGTGCAAGCATTGCAAGGCAGGGGAACCAGACCCGATGTGCCAAGAAAGTTGGATCTAGATTTACAGAATAGACTATCCTCACCTGCTAAGCCTTCTGTTAAGGAGCCTCCAATAGTGGAGCTCAAAGAACTGCTGCAACATTTAAGGTATGCTTTTGTTGGTGATAATAACACTTTACCTATGATTGTGGATGCAGATTTGCAAAAAAGGCAGATGATGACATTGTTGAAGGTACTGCAGAAGTTAAAGAAGGCCATTGGTTGGTCCATTGCTAACATTGTGGGGATTCCACCAAGAATATGCACTCACAAGATTAAGTTAGAAGATAATTGTGTGCCTAGCATCGAGCATCAGCGCGGGCTTAACCTGTCCATGCAGAAGGTTGTGAAAAAGGAGATCATTAAGTGGTTAGATACTAGGGTTATATACCTGATTTCAGACAGTCAGTGGGTTAGTCCAGTACAGTATGTACCTAAGAAAAGGGGTATGACAGTCATCACCAATGATAAGAACGAGATGGTCCAGTTACACCTTGTAATTGGTTGGTGGGTCTGCATGGACTATAGAAAATTAAACAAATGGACCTCGAACGACCACTTCCCCATGCCCTTCATGGACCAAATGTTAGATCGATTAGCAGGCAGAGGATGGTACTATTTCCTGGATGAGTATTTGTGGTATAATCAGATATCGATAATGCTCGAGGACCCAGAGAAGACTACCTTCATTTGTCCAGATGGGACGTTCACCTTCAGACAGATGTCGTTTGGGTTATGTAACGCCCCAGCTACATTCTAGCGATGCATGATGTTGATCTTCTCAGACATGGTTGAGGATACCCTTGATGTATTCATGGGTGATCTCTTTGTGTTGGGTGAGTCATTTGATGATTGTCTTCTTAACCTAAGAGGGGATTTACAGTGTTGCGAGGAGGCGAACCTGGTCTTGAACTGGGAAAAATGTCATTTCATGGTCAAGGAGGGGATAGTCCTTGGCCACAAGATCTCAAAAATAGGCATAGAGGCAGATAAGGCAAATATTGATGTTATTGAAAAGTTGTTGCCACCTATATCAGTGAAAGGAGACAGAAGTTTTCTGAGGCACGCGTGATTCTACCGTCGGTTTATAAAATACTTTTCCAAAATTGCACATCTGTTGTGTAAGCTATTGGAAAAAGATGCCAAGTTCTACTTTGATGAAAGTTGTAGACAAGCCTTTATGACTTTGAAGCAAAAACTGATTACTGCGCCTGTGGTTGTGCTCCTGACTGGTCAGCTCTATTTGAGATTATGTGCGACGCAAATGGAAATATTATGGGAGTTATTCCGGGTCAGAAGCACAACAAGATCTTGCACCCTATTTACTATGCCAGCAAGACTCTGAATGAAGCCCAGAGAAACTACACCGTAACTGAATAGGAATTATTGGTCGTGGTCTATGCTTTTGATAAGTTTCGGGCCTACCTCTTGGGTACCAAGGTAATTGTGCACACCAACCATGAAACATTGAGGTATGTTATGTCCAAAAAGGATACCAAACCAAGACTGATCCGGTGGGTCCTACTATTGCAAGAATTCAATTTTGAGGTTCAAGACAGAAAAGGGACCGAGAACCAAGTTGTAGATCACCTATCTCACCTGAAGGATGAGTCAAAGGGAAAAGATTGGTTAACCATCGATGATTCATTTCCCGATGAGCAGGTACTAGCTTCTTCCGTTGATTTAATTCCATAGTATGCTGATTATGCTAACTATCTAGTGAGTGACCACATGCCTGATGACTTAACCTCTCACCAGAGAAAAACGTTTCTCCATGAAATGCGCAAGTACTTCTGGGATGAACCATTCTTGTTTCGCACATGCGCTAATGGGATCATTTGGAGGTGCGTCCCTGAAGAAGAGATGTTGAGCATAATGGAAGCATGTCATGCTTCTCCCGTGGGGAGCACCACAGTAGTGCCAGGACTGCTAAAAGGATACTCCAATGTGGATACTACTGGCCTACTCTGTACAAGGACACTTATGACCTAGTGTAGGGATGCGATCAATGTCAGCGACAAGGCAATATCTCTAGGCACCAGGAGATGCCCTTGACTCCTATTCTGGAGGTGGAAATCTTTGATGTATGGGGCATCGACTTCATGGGACCCTTTGTGAGCTCTTATGGCATGAGGTATATCTTGGTGGCAGTTAACTATGTCTCAAAGTTTGTAGAAGCAGTAGCGCTTCCAAACAACGAGAGTAAGACTGTAACCCAGTTTCTGAGGTGAAACATCTTCTCTAGATTTGGGACACCCAAAACTATCATTAGTGATGGCATTGCTATAACAAGATCTTTCGGGCGGTACTAGCTAAGTATGGAGTCAAGCAGCATAGGGTCGCCACACCCTACCATCCGCAGACTAGTAGCCAAGTTGAAGTGTCAAACAGAAAAATCAAAGAGATCCTAGCCAAGTCTGTAAATGCTTCCAGGACTGATTGGGCGAAGAGACTCGATGATGCGCTGTGGGCCTACCGCACAGCCTACAAAACCCCTATCGGTATGTCCCCATACTAATTGATATTTGGTAAGGCTTGTCACTTACCCGTGGAGCTAGAGCATAAGGCATTGTGGGCCTTTAAAAAGTTTAATATTTATTTAGAGGATGCCACGGATCTGAGATTGGACCAAATCAATGAGTTGGATGAGGTACGTCTGCAAGCGTATGATAGTGTTGCACTGTACAAGGCCAGGATGAAGGCCAAGCATGACAGACACATCACACCATGTAGTTTTGAAATGGGCGACAAGGTGTTGCTTTACAACTCTTGGTTGCGGCTGTTTCTAGGTAAGCTAAAGTCTAGATGGGCTGACCCATACAAGGTTGTTCTATTCTTCCCCCATGGTGCATTAGAGTTAGAAGCTGAGAATGGGCACCGGTACAAGGTTAATGGCCAAAGGGTCAAGAAATATTTGGGTGTTATTTTTGAAGCCTCTGTAGTGGGAGGCAACCCATGCTGTAATCATTCCTATATTAAAAAAAAAAGCAAAAAAAATTTATTTACTATTCATATTTCATTGGTCATTGTTTTTGTAGTTGCAGGTGTATGTTGGTGTGCTGGAAAGGTCACTACAGTGGGCCATGGTGGGTATGACAAGGGTTGGAGCGCAAAACTGGGCAAAATGAGTCGAGGACAGTGATACAGCATGGTAAACGGACAATGTGTCATCTCACGATCCATGAGTGTGTCGTAGCCACGTCCTCCCAAGTAAGTTTGTTAATGTTCAAAGTCCCTTTCCACGAAAGGCCAAACGGCTCGTGTGACACCACATGAACCGTGAGGCCAACCGTGAAATAAGACAATGAATGCATCCTCCAGGAACGTGGGTTAACAGCTAAAGTCCCATTCCATGGATGGCCAAACGGCCCGTGTGACACCACACAGACCGTGAGGCCACCCATGAAGTGGGGCAGTGAAGGCATCCTCCAGGACCGTTGGTCAACAACCCATGTCCCATTCCACGAACGGCCAAACGACCCATGTGATACCACATGGACCGTGAGGCCACTCGTGAAGTAAGGCAGTGAAGGCATCCTCTAGGATAGTTAGTCAACAACCCACGTCACGAACCACGAAAGTCCAAATGAATCGTGTGAAATTACACGGACCATGATTTTTATTGTGACAAGGGGTAGTGCATGCATCACTCCATATATGCTTTCAATACATCAAGTCTTTCCCTATGAAAGGCCAAACGGGTCATGTATCATCACACGGCCCGTGAGGCCAACCGTGAGTAGTGTAGTTTATATAGGCCGACCAGTAAAGGAAAAGCAAATAAGCCATGTCACGGGACGTGACATGCTTCACTGTCCGTGTAGTTGTCCGTGTGGCATGCGTTTGATCGGGTTGACTAATCCAAAGTTGAATTTAGAATACCCACACGCCTCATTCCTCACTTTTCCTCATATCTTCTTCTTAACTCTCCTTCATACCCTTTGAAACTCCCTGACACCCTATTTCTCTAAACACGAATTACAAGCTTCCTCACGCTTCGTCTACAACACACTTGGTTTGAGGCCTTTTTGTCTTCACTCACCGCCTATTTTCGTCAATAATCAAGTAAGTAACCCTTTGATTCCTTCTTCGTTTTCACAAAATTGGTGTTTCATGTGCTTCCCTTTGTGAAAAACTTAAAGTTTGAGGTGGAAACTTATGTTGTTGTTGGGTAAATCGGGTGTGAGAAAGAGTTAGGTGTCTTAAACCACCATTGATAGGCCTTTGAAGTTTTTCTTGAAAATGCTTTTAAATTAGGTAGTTGATGTCATTTTATTGGGTAGAACTTTGGTATTCGATGTGTCATGTGTGTGGATTACGCTTTGATCTGTGGACCTATGTACCAGATCTATGAGTTGTTTGCTGAGACATGTTCACGGTGCCTCACACGGCACTGTTCATGGCCCGTGTACCTTCACACGTACCGTGAACGAGTCCGTTGGGTATACCTTGGGCAAGCCGTGACCAACTGGGCACGACGAGGCATATGACCTACCTCACGGCCCGTGTACAATCCCACGATCCATGTAGGGGTCTCATCTAGGAGACCTCGTTCTTCCACATACAAGTCCCAGAACATGGACGTTTGTATGGCTTGTGACCCTGTTCACAGTCTGTGTTGGGGGTTCAATCCGAGTGCCAGTTTTCCTCATCATCACAAGTCCATCTAGATGGACCTATTCACGATCCATGTCACATCACATGATCCGTGTAGGGTTCGTCCTGCTGTCCTGCATCCATATTTATTTGTTGTGCTTTCTAGTTCCTATTTTATTTTATTTTTGTCGTGTGCCTTAATGAAATTTCCCGATGATAGACTTGGTGATTCCACTCTTAAGGGTTCTTGTAATTTAGTACCACTGACGGGAAAGTCTGAGTACCCTTCAGTTAGCTATCCTATAGGTTTTAACTGTGTCTAACGTTCCTTGCTTTATTTCCTGTAGGTATAATGGGTACTCATCGATAAACTCGCCTTCGTGATTCTCCCACCGAGTCCTCTATCCAAGAATCATGTAATGACTCGGGCGCTGAATCATCAAGGGGGTCGGAGGTCCAATACTCTAGACTTGTCTGATCTCACTCTCCCCGTACAATTCGGGCCAAGAAGGCCCACCATACATTGACCCCCCTCGCTACTGATGGGGTCTCACTTCCCACAGGAGAGGAGAAGG
Source organism: Solanum aculeatissimum (assembly GCA_038996855.1). Lineage (NCBI taxonomy): Eukaryota > Viridiplantae > Streptophyta > Magnoliopsida > Solanales > Solanaceae > Solanum > Solanum aculeatissimum. The sequence continues at coordinate 8,095 of JBCEWC010014576.1, forward strand.
TTGCGGCCCAGGAATTCAAGTAGGAGGATCATGTCACCACTTTTGAAGCACCGAACCACAGAGATGACACCACGGAGGACAAGCTCCGAGACAGCGATGATGAGGCTATACATTATGCTGTGTCTTGGGCGCCTATTGATGAAGAGGCAAAGGCTACCCTCTATTTCCTCTGAGACCGTTGGACTACCCCAGGTGGACGGGACATATTTTCCATGGATTGACTAAAGGATTCGAGGGTTTCCAATGGCGTCCTGTGCTGCCAGAGTTAGTTGTGCTGACCGACAATGTAGATGTAGTCCTGGAGATCAAAGCCACCTTCGAATTTCATGAGTTTGGGTGGGTGGCCCAAAATCCTGGGTTCTATAGGCGGACCCTTATCCAGGAGTTTTACTTCTCTTATGTTACTGATCTTATGAATGCGGTGGGAGATGGTTCTAGGAGATTGTGGTGCCACATGGCCATGAATGTGGCCCTACTACATCACTTGTCTATTCGGGGTTGAGAAGTCGACATTTTTGAAACTACTATTAATCGATTCCTGCATGGACCAGATTACAGACCCCCAGCTGACGGACTGTATGCAGCCAAAGTCCACCAGGTTTTTGAGGCTGCACTATTGGCGAATCCTGAATCTAGAGTTGTTGTCATGACCTGGATTGCAAGGGTCACCGACCCACGGACCCCCATTACCAAGGCCTCCCTCACTTTTCATGCCAAGTTTGGTGGTCCGTGGTGCGTACCCGCTTGCGACCCACTCTTAATGACAACACCTTCAGTTTACGCAGGCTTCATTGGTTGCGTGCCTCATCGCCTGCTACGCTATTAATGTGGGATGAGTCATCGCCACCGAGATGAAATACCGAGCACTTAGTGAGCGAGCGGCCTTCCCTTTCCCTTGCCTAATCAGAGGCCTCTGTAGGTGGGCCCAGGTTCTCACTACCAGGTATCTAGACCGGAAGATGTATCCTACCATGGGTGTTAACATCGTCATGATTAAAGACGTCAATAATCCACTCTTCCGGTCTAGGACGCAGTGCTATGTAGCCCCACTCATATTCCCTCAAGCAGCCCCACAGATTTGGCGAGAGTCGCAGGTATTCCCCGGACGGGTGAGGCGTCGGAGCAGGCCGGGGTAGCACCTCACAGGCGGTAGCGGCTCTGGGTTATGTCTGCATGCCCTATGAGTTTCTAGCCAGATTGGTAAATAAGCAGTAACAGACCCGGGCCATAGTAGACCAGATTGTTGAGAGGATTCCTCAAGTGCTCCAAACTCATACAGAATCGATCCGCTCTAATCTTCGGAGAGAGATAGTTGTTCTTCAAAACCAGATAACTGGCTTGGAGACGTATTTCCATGAACGGTTTAATAGCTTGTCAGGGATGGAGGTGACCCATATCGCGAACATGGTTGTTGAAATGAAAAATCAGATTGTCGTGCTCATGGCCAAACATAATGCCCCGCCTCCACCTCCTCCTGCTGGGTCGCTACTAGACTTGTTTGCAGCTCCAGCCCCCGAACCATCGTTGGATGGTTGTTGGGCTATTCCCCCTCTGGCACCATCTGCTACCACTATGGAGCCACTTGAGGCTTCTTACCGAAAAGAAAAGGATAAAAAATGCCACTAGCGCCATATCCCGTCGTCGGATGACAAGGAGGCTGAGAAAAGACAAATGTGCAAAGCGCTTCGAGCCAGCGGATGAGCCGCTACAATACAGGCTGAACAGGAGAGACTGGTCTTTGAAGTAGCTCAAGCCGGAGCTTCAGGGAGTGCGTCTGGCCAGGTCCAGCCCTTTGATGAAGCCGACCCTACTGGAGGGTTATACGCTGATGATGTTAATCAGCCCGATGCCTAGTGCGTATCAGGTATGTCCATTTTGTTTTTGTTTTTATGTTTCTTGCTTTATGTGCATTGAGGGCCTTGCATTGTCTCTTTGGTTGGGGTCGGGTATTCCTTCCCCCCGGGAGGTTTTGTTGCCATATTTCTTTTCTCTCAGGTGATTTTTCTAGTTGAACTGGCATGTTTAGATTGTGTAATTAGCATGAGTATAAGTCTGTAATAGAGTCTGTAATAACCCTGAGTTGGTACGATGAAAAGGGCCCATATTCACAGTGCTTGTGCATGCATTTTATCCTGACTAACTTACGTGATCCATTCTAAGCATTTGGTACATTGTCTAGTTAATATCTGAATGAATGAGAATGATTTGGTTGGTTGGTTCTGAATAGCGTAGGATGTGTGCCATGTGCGTGTGAGCTTATTAGTTTTAATTCAATGGACACATTTGTATGCCAGAACTTACCTGGTTAGTCCCACTGAAATAATTGAATAACTGGATTAGGAAAGGATCTTAGGCCATTTTTGTTTAAAGTCACTTAGCCTGAAATTGACCAACCAAATGAAATTGTTCCCTTCAAACCAAAAGTTGAGCATAAATGAACCTTTTCTTTGTAATCACCCAACTCACCTTCCTTGTTTATATGCAAATATTTACTTTGGCCCTGGTCTCTCCAAGTACATTGTGAACCTCAAGTTAGGCCAACGCCTAAGTTGAGGGTGGCCTTTATTGTCCCTGGTCCTGTTGAAAAGACACTGTGCACCTCAACCTAGGCAAGAAACCTAAGTTGAGGGTGGATATTGTAGGGAAGGCGGAAGAATAAAAAAGGGGGAGTTAAGTGATCAAAAGGAACAAAAAAAGCTTGGGAGTGAAGCCACAGAAAAAAAATAAAAATAAAAAAATTAATTATTAATATCTGGAAAAACAAAATAAGAAAAAAAGTGAAAATACTCCCTGTAGAATATGGAGTAGGGGACGACAAGCATTTGGATATACGAAGTTGAGGGATAAATTAAGGTAGTGTCTTGGAGGGACAAATTTAGTCACTATTGATCCTAAATGTACCACACCCTAACCCAAGCCTACGTTACGAGCCATAAAAGCCCTAAAGTGATCCCAAAAAGGTTGTTCGAGAGTTAAGGTGGTGAAAATAAGGGCAAGCATATGGTCTATACCTATGTGTCAGTTGAAAATATGTTTTGAGCGTGAGTGCCTACATTCTAGTCTCTAATTTACAATCATATACAGTGTGCGAGACTTCTTTGTAGTGAGGGCACTATCCTTGCACTATTTTGTTGTCAAACCAGTTGATCATCTTTGTTCTTGAGTATAAATGGATCAATTGGATGTGATATGATGCTTAGCCGGAGTTGTGTATGTCTTTTGGGTGCGTGTGCATATTAAGTTTACTTCTACTAGGTGAATCTGATTGATTTGGGAATTATTGTATGACTTCTGTTAGGGGCTTGTATTTGTGTATTGTATTGTGTGTTTTAGTCATTGCTTGAGGATAAGCAAGGATTCTAAGTTGAGGGTGTTGATGAGTCGCAAAAACACAACTCCGATAATGCTTTTAACTTAGAATTTTCGTAAGTTCTCAAGAACATTTATGTGTTTAATGTTGTGTTTACTGTTATTTTCAGGAAATCAGGTTGAGGCATGGATACAGGCAGAAAGGAAGCAAAAAATGCAAAAAATGACGTTGTCAGCCTCACATGGGCACCTTCACGGGCCGTGTGAGCTTACACGCGTCGTAAGGGTGGTCCATGTATGTGGGCAGTGAGCAATACAAGTTGAGCCAAGACGAAAAAGAACAAAGTGTCACCTCACGGTAGGCATCACGATCCGTGCACATCCTTACAGACCGTGTAGCTGAACGTGAAGGGAGGCCGAAAGTCCAACCGTAAGTGAGCAAGAAAATGCTTCCAAGTGAGATTACACAGTACCCTTCACGGGCCGTGGGACGTTGCACGGGTCATTGTCTTATCCGTGAAATGAGGAAAAAAGTACAAGCTGAGAGAGTAATGGGAATTGAACTAAGTGAAACCACACGGGATCCTTTACGAGTTGTGTGGTTGCTCACGGGTCGTATGGCCAGTCGTGAAGGGAGGCAGAAACTCTAGCCAGGAATGCACGAACATTGTTGCCAAGGAAGGCCACACGGTATCCTTTACAGACCATGTGGCGGCACATGGTCCGTCTACACTTTCGTGGTGAGAAGCAGAGACTTTTGGCTGAAACGATGCAGGAAACATTGCGAAGTGAAGACTCACAGATGACTTCATGGATCGTTAAGTGGCACACGGTCCGTGTAGTTGTTGTCGTTCATGCCGAATCCTAGATTTCCTATTTCAGTTTGGATTAGGTTTTAGGTCATATATATATATGTTTTTAGGTCAGTTTTTGTTTTTGTTGACTGCTGGATACGAGATACGTGAGAAAACTCCATTGTTTAAGCTATTTTTATGAGATTTTTGACTTTATATCCATTCGGTTGTGATTGTAATCCATAAATTTACTGCGTATTCAATCGTAAGTATAACTCACGCTTTGTTTATCTCATTGTAATTCAAATTCTTCAATCATGCTAGGCTAAACCCATAACTAGGGTTGTGGGAACCATGATAACCAAATAAGACAGGCAAATTTAGGGCAAACGTCAAGAATGATCGTCATATGCATCATAGGATGTCTTCAATTTAATCTAAACCTTAATGAGTCGACGTGTTAGGATAACCCTGTATTCACTGCATTCCCGAGAGGGATGTAGTGATTAGGAAAAGAATCCTATGATAGAATTCAAGGTTTTTAACCTAGTCTAAGGGCTCGAGACTGAGAGGTGAGAGCATCCTCAGGTTTAAAGCAAGGGTAAAATGGGTTAAACGTTCTGAGACTGGAAGGTGAGTAATGATATACACCTAAGAAAAACTGGAAGGTGAATTAGGTATTAACTATTTGCTTACTCTGTATATGTGATCACTATCGTAGAAGCCCTAAGTTTGAATATTAAAATTGGTATCATAGGGACCGCAAACCTAGTCTAACAATACATTGTTGAATTCTGGTAGTCATTTTAAAGAATTAATCAGTAGAATAAGCTTGATAATTAGTTTTTCTATTACTACAAAACCCTTATTTTCATTATGCATTTTTATTCCAAAAATAGTAATTACATGTGAGACTAAGTGCTAGTAGCTTTATTTCCATGCACTTCCTGTGGGATCGACCCTAACTCTTGTTGGATTCTATATTTAGTCAACGATCGCTTTGCACTTCATTTGAGGTGTGAATTTGAGCGTATCAAATTTTGGTCCATTGCCAAGGAATACGGCGAAGATATAGTCTATTAGTGCTAATTTCAGTATAATTTTATTTCCTGATTTCACTTTTTGTTTTGTTTGATAGTACTGCAGGAGACAGGTAGTGCATGCCCACCACCCACAGTAAAAGTGAACCACTAATCGCCTACGACCCAGAGCTACAGAGATTCATCCGAAGAATGAATGCACAGGAGCGTGAGGCTCAGAGGCAACGTGAGTTGGCCCTAAATATGAAGAATAGGGGCAACGATGGGATGGGTATTCATCTTGATGGGTAGAAAGTCCAACCGTTGGTCCCCTCTCAACATCACGCAGGGGTTAGAACACCTGCCCCTCTGTAGCCGCCTATCCCACAGCAGCCACGCGCAAGATCCGATGAGGAAGATGGCGCTGGGGCTACTGGGGAAATTGTCTTGCCATGTGAAGACTCACGGACTATTAAGTGGCACACAGTCCGTGTAGTTGTCGTCATTCATGTCGAAGCCCAGATTTCCTATTTCAGTTCGGATTAAGTTTTAGGTCATATATATATATGTTTTTAGGTCATTTTTGGTTGTTGTTGACTTCTGGACACAAGATACGTGAGAAAACTCCATTGCTTAAGCTACTTTGTGAGATTTTTGACTTTATATAGCCATAAATTCACTGTGTAGTCAATCATAAGTATTACTCATGCATTGTTTATCTCATTGTAATTCAGATTCTTCAATCATGTTAGGTTAAACCCAAAACTAGGGTTGTGGGAACCATAATAACCAAATAAGATAGGCAAATTTGGGGCAAACTTCGAGAATGATCGTCATATGCATCATAAAATGTCTTCAATTTAATCTAAACCTTAATGAGTCGACGCGTTAGGGTAACCCTATATTCACTACATGCCCGAAAGGGATGTAGTGATTAGGAAAAGAATCCTATGACAGAATTCAAGGTTTTTTTCACGACCCGAATAGGGGCCTAGATGTGACATGGCAAAAGAGGACTCGAAGACCCTCGATCAAGCCATCATAGCATCATTACACACATCAT
>JBCEWC010014577.1:0-14278 GCA_038996855.1 Solanum aculeatissimum
CATACCTTAATTGCACCAACAAATTGCAAGGTCAAACTTGGTCAAGGTTGTCTTCCCCAAATTCTTCAAGATTTCTTAAATGGAGTCCAAGAGGGTTTTAGAATTTCCAAAGTGAGTGTAGGAGAATTTGAATGGATGAATGAGGGTTTGGGGAATGATTTAGGGGTTTAGGAGACCATAGGATACCAAAAAGGGGCTTGGGGAAAAGTTAAATCACTAAATTACCCGTAATGAAATGGAACTTCCCGAGACTAAGCAGAGTCACACGGTTTCTACAGTGACCGTGTACTGGTCACACAGACCATCTGGATGCACCATCAACCAACACTTAGCCAAGTTTTCCAACGCGAACTCTCGGAGGATTTTCTGGAACGCTTGATGAGCACTTTGATGGACCCTTTGGAGGTTGACTGGCCGTAGCAAGGTCCCGTGAGCCTTGACTTAGCCTCATAAACCAACCATGGCCTGGCCAAGCCACTGTCCCACTTGACGGGATAGTTCACGGCTCGTAAAAGGGCTCACGGATTGTGGGCTTGTCCGTGGCCCATAACTTGTCTCATGGGGTGGTTCCTGGCTGCCCCTAGCTCACTGTAACACCCCACTACACCCCTCACGGACCGTGAAGAGTTTCATAGACCGTGGGCCTTTCCTTAGCCACTTTTCAGAGCCTATCTCCAATGTCTTCCGAATTTCAGGCAGTCCCACTGTTTGGGCCATAACTCCCTCATCCGAAATCCAAATCGAGTGAAACCAGTTAAGTTGTGAAGCTAACTCAAAGATCTTCAATTTTTTATATAGTATCCCACACGGTTAAACCCACATGAAAAGTTATGACAGTCCAAAATACACTTGCCAAACCGGCTCTCTAGGCTACCAACTGACCCGTTTTTACTTTCGGCCACTTAAACTCAACCCGTGGCTACCAATATTCAACCATGACCAGTAGTACATCATATAAAGGCCAACCATAAGGAGTTTTCAAAAAAATTAGGATTGTTACAATGTTCAAGCCCTACCTTGATATGGTTATTATAGTTTTTATTGATGATATTCTAATCTATTTTCAAAGTGAGAAAGAGCACATAGAGCATTTGAGTGTGGTGTTGAAAACTTTGATAGAAGAAAGGAAATTTGCTAAGCTTGACAAGTGTGAGTTTTGGTTGAAAGAGGTTGCCTTCCTTGGGCATGTGGTATTGGGTCATAGGATCAAAGTGGATCCTAAGAAGAAGGGGGTGGTGATAAATTGGCCTAGGCCATTGAATCTTATGGACATTAGAAGTTTCTTGGGCCTAACCAAGTACTATAGAAGATTTGTTGAAGGTTTCTCCTCCATTTCGTCTCCATTGACTAGGTTGACTCAAAAGAAGGTGAAGTTTGCGTGGATGGATGAGTGTGTAAAGAGTCTTAAAACTTTGAAGGATCAGTTGATTTCAACTCCAATATTGGCCTTGCCGGAAGGAACCAACAGGTTTCGTGTTTATTGTGATTCCTCGAGAATTTAGTTGGGTTGTCTATTAATGCAACATGGTAAGGTGATTGACTATGCCTCAAGTTAATTTAAGGTGTATGAAAAGAACTATCTGACACATGATCTTGATCTTGCGGTCATTGTGTTTGCATTGAAAATATGGCATCACTATTTGTATGGGATTCATGTGGATGTTTTTACCGATCACAAAAACTTTCAACATGTGTTCACTCAAATGGACCTCAAGCTAAGGTAGTGAAGATGGTTACAACTCCTCAATGATTATGACATGAGTGTGAAGTACCACCCAAGTAAGGTTATTGTGGTAGCCGACACACTTAGTAGGGTGTACATGGATAGAGTATCTCATTCAAAAGATGATGGAAAAAGAGAGTTGGGTATAGAATTCCATAGGTTGGCTAGATTGTAGGTGAAATTGAATGAAACCGACAGTGGTGGTGTGATGGTACTACAAGACTCTGAGTCTTCCTTGAATGAGGATATCAAGTCCAAGCAAGATCTTGATCTCGCCTTCGTTGGATTGAAGGCCTTGGTAATGAAAGGAAAGACAAAGGTCTTCTCACAAAAAGAAGATTTTGTGTGCCGAATGTTAGTGGAATGCAGAAATTGATATTGCAAGAAGCTCACAGTTCCTCCTATTCTATTCATCCTGGTTCTACAAAGATGTATAACGACTTGAGGGAAATTTATTGGTGGAAAGGAATGAAGAAGGACATTGCCAAGTTTTTGTCCGAATGCTATGCTCCAATTGTCAATAAGTCAAGGTCGAACATCAAAGGCCAGGTGGCCTTGCCCAAGACATTTATATTCCTCCTTGGAAGTGGGAAGATATCAATATAGATTTTGTAGTTGGTTTGCCTAAGACGAAGAAGTACTTTGACTCCATATGGGTTATAGTGGATAGAATGATGAAGTCGTCTCATTCTTATCGATCAAAACTAAATTTAGTGTTGAAGACTAGCTAAATTGTACATTCGGGAATTGGTGAAGTTGCATGGGATTCTATTATCCATAATATCATATTGTGGAGCTCAATTTACCTATAAATTTTAGAAATCATTTCAAAGGGACCTCGATACTAAGGTGAAGTTGAGTACTGCCTTTCATCCTCAAACCAATGGGCAAGCAAAAAGAACAATTCAAACATTGGAGGATATGTTGAGAGCTTTTATATTGGAATTCAAGGGGAGTTAGGATGACCACTTACCTCTCATTGAGTTTACCTACAACAATAACTTCCATTCAAGAATTGAGATGACACCATTTGAGGCACTATATGGTAGATGGTGTAGATCAACCAGTTGGATGGTTTGAAGTAGATAAAATGGCCTTGTTAGGGCCGAACTTAGTCATGGATGCTATGGAAAAGGTAAGACTCATAAGGGATAAATTGAGAGTGGCTCAAAGTCTTCAAAAGTCCTATTCCGATGTGACAAGAAGGGATCTTGAGTTTAATATTGGTGATTGGGTTTATTTGAAGGTTTCTCTGATGAAGGGTGTAATTTAGTTTGGCAAAAGGGAAAATTAAGACCTAGATATGTAGGGCCTTACAAGATTATGAGGAAAGTTGGCAAGGTAGCATATGAGTTGGAGTTGCCTATGGAAATGAACATGGGTCACTCGATATTCCATGTATCAATGTTAAGGAAATTCATGGGGATCCAAACTCCATAGTTCTATTGGAAGATGTAAGCATTGAGGAAAATTTAGCTTATGAAGAAGTTCAGATTAAGATTCTAGACCGACAAGTAAAAAGGTTTAGAAATAAGGAAATTACATCCATTAAAGTGCTTTGGATGAATCAACAAGTTGAAGGTGCAATGTTGAAAGCAGAAATGGGAACGATAAAGAGATATTCCTATCTTTTCCACTTTACTAAAGCCTAAGATATTAAGTTATTCTTAACTAAGACCTCCAATTCCTTGCATATCAATTTTCTCATATTGCATATGCATATTTAAATGTTTATGGACTATTTTGAGGTATGTTTTAAGTATAGGTTTTGAAATTTTCATAAAAAGATGTTTAGGTTGCATTTTTGCATTCATGCTAGATTATTAGTTGCTTATTTAACTCTTTAGAGCCGACGTGTAATACATACAAGGACGAATGTTTTCACGGGAGAGATATTGTAAGGACCTGCAAGTTGGGAGGTTAGAAATAAAGAAAAAGTGGGACTAGAATTGTTTCAGGGGTAATTTATGAGCCTAGTTCATGGCTGGTTATTCAATCCACGAGTTAGACTAGGCTTGTGGATTAGGAGCTATAGGATTGAAATTTGGCTAAGTATCAAAGGGACTTATGAGTCTTGTTTATAGTTTGTAAAAGGAACTATGAACTACATAAAAGTATTATGGATTGAAGCTATGAGCAGAAGGGAAATATGGGTTTTTGAAGTTGAAACCAATAATAACAGGACTACTTATGGTCATGTTTATGGTTCATAGATTGGTCTCGTGGTTAGGTCCCTAAAGAAAGGAAAATATTTTAAGTGTAGGAAGATACCACGAGGGGTTCTATGACTCGTAGATTGGCCTATGTGCCATCGACCCAAAATTGGATCGCGACTAAAGAAGAATAAAGTAAAGCAAAAATAATCACAACATGTCATAAGAAATTCCAAAATCTGGAGTCATAAGTACAAGAGCATCTAATGTAGTACAAAAGAGTAAATGCGATTGTCTCATATGAAATACAATATTGTTTGATAGTATCTAATACACTGTCTAAAATAGAAAACAATAAAGGGAATCTCCAAAAGACCCACATTGACTTAGAGGCTGAGCCTCACCATTAAGATCTAGAAAGATGGACAATAACTCTACTCGAATGAATTAACTACCATGTGTGGATTCCTGTGCTCGATCTGTAGGGAGGAAACAAACTAGGGGTGAGTATACTGAAATGTACCCAGTATGTTCAACAGACTAGGTAAGACAAATCGAACAAATATGTAATAACGAAGAATACCATCACCTGCATAAAAAAGGATAGTGCACACTTAAAATATACATAATGGTAAGATAAGATATCCATAATAACTATTGGTACAATACAATGAGCGATGTGAATACAATGCATAGAACTCATGTAATGACCCTGTAGGTCAATTCTGTATTTTTTGCATTTTTGTGTTGTTCAGAGCTTTTGTACAATGAACTTAAACTTATTATGACTTGTTGGGACCATTGCAATGGCTATTGGGTGTTACGGTTGAGAATTGTGCAAGTTTGAAGGTTAATGAGTACTTAAAGTTGCTAAAATGAGTTTTCTGATAAAACCCTAGTAAATGGCCTCAGAATGCAATTCTAATGGTTGCGTTAGTTCTGGAAAGGTTATTTTGTGCTAGGAGGGTGGTTGGTTAAAAAATGGAGAGTTTTGGTACGGTTTTGAGCTAAAAGTTACAAAATGAGTTTAACCGATAGCTAAAAAAGTGCATTTCTATTAAAATCCAGCTTAATGCTCTCGGAATAAATAACTGATGGCGTGGTATGCTCTAGAATGTTGAAAATAGTCTGAAATGATCTTCCGCCAGTTGTCGAGGTTACTCAGTTGCATTTTAACCCCCTCTATTCTTTTAGCTAATTTTAGCTGAAATGAAGTGAGGTACTCATTTTTTTGTAGAGGCCTCCATTAAGAAATCCGACTGCACCATTATATTTGGAACATTAAAATCAATGTGGTTATACTATTTGTCTATAGAAAACGAATATTTGATGCCTCGAGAATGGCCTTCGGAGTTGAGTTGGTACAACATCAGCAAAAATTATACTCTGCATTTGCGGAGATCAATACTGCATTTGCAGAGGAAAGGCTGGCAGTGCTCTACATTCATGGAGAAGGGAAAATGCCCCAGTACTCTGAATTTTTGGGGCTTGATTCGCGTGGGCAGAGAAGGGCGATAAAGCCTATAAATGTGCTTCAACATATCGCGGATAACCATTGTCTAAGAGTTCACTAGCCCATAAAATTTCTGTTTCAGCTTCGATTTTGGTGATCCAAAGGTCCAACTGACTCGAATTTTCATAGGGATTGTCATGGTGAAGTTAGTTTTGGGATTTGGTGTGTGTTTCAAGTTAAATTTCCAATTTGTGTTGTTATTTTCATTAGTTTTAGGTGAAAACTTTATATCTTGATTTTGTTTTCGAATCTTGAGATAATTGGAAGAAATTTTAGCCTAAAGTGTTCTACATTTCAAGGGAAACGTGATGGTTAGTTTTTCCTTGACGACAGTTGTCTGGTGTTTGAGAATTTAGGTGAAGGAAGTTATGGAAAAAAGCATTTTCCTGGTGGAACTTTTAACTCTATATTTTGGACTTTTATTGCTTCTAGGGTCTATTTTGGGCCGAATTTTCGGCTGTAGGCTTGGGGTATTTTGGGAGTCATTTTTGGAATTTTTTTTTGGGATTTCAGGCATGGAGCCTATTTTTCCAATTTTTGACCCTTTATACCTATTTTCACCCACTTCTTACATTAATTCAACCAAACATATTGTGCCATTATTATGAACTATATTTTAATAGCGGAGCTACTTCTAGAGGCTGTCAGGAAGGGTAAGGCATGTCTGGACTAATTTGGAGCGAGGCAATATTTTAAGGTAGGCTAGGCTTTCCTAAAACTTTAGATTGAGTGGAACTATATGATGCTGAGTCTGAAATGTATGTGAGATGCTAGTAGGTTTTGATATGCATAGTTTCTTAGTTTTAGGGATTGTACATTGCGTGGTTGGCTGTAAATATTATGATGTCGATGCATGTATATATCAGTACTGTAGAGTTGCCGGGAGGCCTAGTAAGGGCCATATATAGGCTAATGCCATGGGCAGGTATGTTTTCTGATCTACTTAAAACCTATGGATGTCTCCTGCATGATAGTGATATGACTTGAATGTCAATGGGACCACTTGTTGATTCTTGCCACATTTTGACTTGATTTCTGGTATACCATGATTTTGTTGGGCCTATCTATTGTGAGAACTTACGATACTCCTATCTCTACTGCATTTTTACTTCCATTATCTATGGTTGGCTAGATTACAACATATTTCCCTACTAGACTTGGTGTTATCTTGATTATTAAGGTCTATACTTTTATGTACCCTCATTATTGTACGCCACTAGGTTCAAATCTATTTATTTGAGATTGGGGGATAGTTTTATTTTTCCATGGGATGGTGAAGGTTATGGATTTACTGAGATGCCTATTTTGGAGAGCATCATTGCCTATGTTGACTCTGGGCACCATAGGATTTGGAGTTTCGAATTCAAATACATTGGTTGAGTGGGATACTGTTGACATCGCATCCTAGATAACACTCTCCATTGTCGTTGAGCACTGGTGGTCACACCAGTAGACTCTGGGCCTTAGGTGATACCCCCCGTGGGCTTGTGTCTAGGTGATTGAGACTATGATGCCAGAAGATGGATGTAGATTCTTAGGGTCAAACATCGACTGAGTTTTGGGTCAAGGACCCCATTGATATTCTGTGGGGCTGGGCCTTTTGACTGATATATTAAGGGGCGAGGCCCCATGTTTAATTCTTGATGCGAGACACAATTGATTATTTTAGGGGGATTCTTTCTCCCATGGGCGATATATCCCACCATTATATTTGTGGTCCGACAACTTGGCCCTGGCTGACTGCCTGATAGGAGGCCAGGTCGGAAGGGCCTTACTCCCACGTATAATTGACCCTTGTTCTAATGGTGGTTCTATGGGTTCTTTGATGGTTCTACAGGTTGTGTGATGGTCTATAGGTTTTGTGATAGTTCTATGGGTACTGTAATGGTTCTATGGGTTGTTGTGATGGTCTGGCTATTATATATTGTGCGCATGTGTACCTCCCAGGCTTATGGGAGCTAGGGTGGAATACATTTATAGATAGTAGGGCCTTACACTTTTGTACAGTAATGTGCTTCCGGTTTGATGGCAATTGTGTTATGTGTTCTTTCAATTCTTAGCAGATGGTGTGTTCTGTTACTATGAGTGGTTCAGTTGAGGTTATGGGGTGATCTGATGTGTTCACTACTTTTAGATATATTTAAGCTTCCTTATTTTTTTATTTCACTCAGTCAGCCGATGATACCTACTAGGTGCCTTTATCCGGTACTCATCCCAACTTATGCATCTTCCGTGGTACAGGTCCAGGTACTAGTTGGGGATGCTGATTCTCAGGAGATTTTGGGAGCGAGGGGACTTCTTTTAGTGAGCATCAACAACTCTAAATCATAACAATCTCCTTTCTTTTGATGGTCATCTTTTGTTATCGGACTCCAACTATGTACAGTAGACTATGTATTTTGTTGGCATTCTCAGGTTGTATACATATATTTTCATTATATCTTTGGCTATGTATTTGTTCGCTTACTATGATTATGTACAACTGATTCCAGGTTCTGGGTAGATTTTGTTATATGTTATTGCTATGATGATATGGACTGGACTAGATACTAGGACAGGTACCCATGGGTATGGTTTTTAGCTTTCCAGTAGGTGGGACCTAGCAAGCACCATCATGACGAGAATCGGGTCATGACAAATTGGTATCAGAGACTAAGGTTCGTTGGTCCTAGTTGTATAGAGTTACCATCTAGTAGATTCTTATGGATGGGTATGGAGACGTCCATGTCTTATTTTAGGAGGCTACACTATGTTTAGGAACCTTTCTGCATTATTGATTCTCTTTGTGCGTCTTGTTAATGATCCATCAATTTTTGAAAGTCTAAATCCACTCATTCTTCACAAGTATGGCGCCTAGGGTGAATCTTCAGGGTCGAGGCCGAGGTAAAGTTGCACCATCAATCTCGGATAGGGAGTAAATTTGTGCCCGAGGAGTATAGATTGGATGTCCCATCTCAGTCGCAACTAGAGGCACCAACTCCCCTAGCCGCTCCTACAGTTACACCAGAGGTTCAAACGCTTCTTAGGAAAATCCTGCTAGTACTTGAGGCCCTATAGTAGGATGCGGTGCCAGTTCTAGTTCCAGCATTAGCCTCTCCAGTTCAGGCACTAGTGAAGCCCACTATTCTAGAAGTCCCAACTCAGCCAGAGGGTGCAATATAGTTCCAGGATCAGAGGCTGCTTGGATACTTTTTGAGATTAGCCCCACAAAGGTTTTCAGGGGCAGCAGGTGAAGATGCACATGAGTTCCTGAAATCCTGAATGGAGTAGTGCTAGGTTCTGTAATTATTGGAGTCCCTGGATGTGAAGTTCATCGTGTATCAGTTTGATGGTATTGTCAGTTAGTGGTGGCGGACTTGCTGAGATACCAGGACCCTAGATGCTGCACCATTGACTTGAACTAAGTTCACAGAGGCCTTTATGACTATATTTATGCGCAGGAGCTTCATAGATCATTACCGAGATTAGTTTATGCAACTTGAGCAGGGACAAATGGCTGTGTCCCAATATGGGGTCAGAGTTCAAGTGCACTCTCAGTATACTACAACTAGTTTTCCATATGAAGAGGAGTGGATCTAAGATTTTGTACAAGGGTTGAGGCCCCAGCTAAGGATAGGCACACATGCACTAGTGACTTTAGGGCATTCGTTTTTGGACATAGTTGATCATGGTCGCTCACTGGAGCAGATTAGTCGCGAGGCCCAAGGTGGCAGTGACAAGCGAGCTAAGTATGGAGGAGATTTCAGTGGATCCCAGATAAAGTTAAGAGTACCGAGGAACAGGCCTCGAAGGAGGAGATAATAGGGTCAGACCAACAGGCCCTACTAGGCAGCACTGTAGACTTCTGAGGGTGGCTATCAGGGCCCAAGGACTTCTAGTAGGGATAGTTTCTCTTACCCTATCGAGCGCAGACAGAGAAAGTGCAACTCAGTTTATTTAGGATCAGTTGGGAAGCCTTTAATGAGTAGCCACGATTCTAGGGTTGCTGGACCGTGTCAGTTAAATTGTGATAGAGAGGGCTATATTAGGTGTTTTTGGGTGCGAGGCACCGAATTATTGGCTTAGAGACTGTCCAGGGCAAAGGGATGCCCAACTTCTAGCAAGGTCAGCCCTTACACTGGGTGTAGGGGTAGAGGTCAGGACCGTGGTGACCGGGATGATTAGTATAGGGACTAGCAGAGCTACCAGTAGGGTACTAGAGAGCCTGATAGGGGCAGTAGAACCAGGGGTGGCAGTGATATTTGATGGGGAGGCCATTAGGGACTTTTATGCCACATTTGCTGGGGCCGAGGCTGAGACTTCTGATGAGGCCATTATAGGTATGATTTCTGTATGCCAATAGCCAAATTTAGTCTTATTTGACCCAGGTTCTACTTTTTTCTTATGTATTTGTGTATTATGTTGCTCGTCTGGATGTGACTCCCAAGCCACTTTTATCTTCTATATGGGTATTGATACCGGTGGGGATTCACTTATGGTAGATCGAGTTTGTAAAGGCTGTGTGATCACTCTTTAAGGCTATGATACTTGGGCTGATTTGATACTTCTTGACATGTTTGATTTTGACCTCATTTTGGTAATGTATTGGTTGACCCTATATCATGCTATATTAGATTGCTATGCCAAAACTGTTACCTTATCGATACCGGGGATACCTCTAATGGTTTAGTAGGGGTCTGCGAGTCAGGTTCCGACAGGTATTGTATCATATATCCAGGCAAAAATATTGATATCGATGGGTCAACCCGGTTAGCATCGACGTCTTGAGCGAGTGAGAGCCTTGATCTAAGGCTAGGTACTGTCGCAGTCCGCAGAAGTAGCTTCAATCGAAGGTTACGCAATTGCCAATAAAGACATTTCTCTACGACTCCTTAGAGGTTGGGGAGTGGAAGAAGATGCATCACCGGAATGGACTTTAAGACCTTAGTTGAAAATACCTTTCCTCATTCATGGGGATCTAATACATTATGGTCTAGGGGCCTAAGAGAAGGAAGATAAATCAACAAGGCTTATTTTTAGCCACAACAACAAGGAAGGTGGCCCGATTGGAATCTTCTACACTTTCCTTATCTTTCTTATATTGATCTAGCCTCTATCTCATATAAAATCCTATTTAGGAAGCTAGCGCCCGCTCTCGCCCTAATATACGTGTAGGGGGAAGCACCAATGAAAGTGAACCTTTATTCTTTTGTTTCCTTTTCTCTTCGAATCGATTAGAAGGAAGGAAGTAGCTCCTCCTACATACGAGTAGGGAGATCCTGAACTAAGGTATGACTCCATTTTCCTTTGACGACAAAGAAAGTTAAAGTAGCTTTTTTCATTTGGAATGTTTTTTGTTTAAGAAAGCTTTTCGTGCTCTTACTTTTGATTCTATCAGTTGCAACAAGGGCTGCAGGAACGAGTGTTGTGCTTGCCCTGACTGATACCACCATTCATTACCGTGAACTAGCCCCTCTTCAGTATAGGCAAATCTTTCTTTCAAATATATTGATTCCAGAATAGAAAATTAAATTGAGAATCAGAATTACGCTTGGAGCCTATCACTAAAACGAACAACACTTCAGCAACTAGACTTGCTACGCTAGTAGGGCTTGTGGGCAAAGAAAGAGATCTTATTTTATCCTTAAGGATAGTGGGGGCTGAATCAACTGGGTCACCTGTAATGAACCTCTACTTACGTAAAAATCATAAGAGAATAAAAGTTCACAGAAGGTTGGGAAATAGTATGCCCGGTTCACCAGGTTCTACCACTGCAGGGTCCAATACACCGGCAACTCCCATCATATGAAAAGGGTTCAAGGTCCAATTATGAAACCCTTGAAAAAATAGGATGAATCAAAATATAGATGCGACATCAAAACTAGGTGCAAAGAACCAACCAGACTGACCTAGTGGATAAATCAGAAATGCAGAAACAAAAACAACAATTGGACCAGAGAATGCGATTGCATTATAAGGTCTCAATTGAACGGACCGAGCAAGCTCGAATTGACGTAACATGAAACCTATTAGGCCAACAGCTTCATGGAGAGCAACAAAAGTCCACAGACCCTCCAATTGACACCAACGAGTAAAATCTCCTTGTGCTTCAGAACCCCATGTAACAACAACGAATGTGCTAAACTATTAACAGGAGTAGAAAGCGTGGCAGTTAAGAAATTGCAGCCTTCTAAATAAGAACTGGCCAATCCATGGGTATACCATGAAATTACAAAGGTTTTACCTGTGAACCAACCCTCTACAGCGAAATAAGCACAAGGAAAGAGCAATAAACCGGACCAGCCTACAAAAATGAAATGGTCCCTCTGTAACCAGTCATCCATAATATCAAATAAATCATTTTCGTCTTTGCTAAACTTACCAATGGCTATAGTCATAGTGATCCTCTTATTCAACTACTTCGACAATTTCCGAGCACCTCATATCTTTTTTGGGGCGTCCCAAGATCCGATCATTTTTGTATGATTTATCTTGCACTGCCCTTTCCAATGGGTTTTAAAGATAATAATACTTTATTGATTAACCTATAAACAGACCTAGGTAAATCCATATACTCCATTGGATTATTCCTTCTGATTAAGCATATGAACCATGAATTGTCTTAATAAGATAATTCAATCAATCCTTTATTTTAAAAGAACTCTTGAAGGATGAAACGGTCTCTTTCCTTCATACTTCATATAAATAAATCGAAAACCCCAGAGTATATCTTTCCACGGATCGAAGGAAAAAAGACAGTTTGATCGAATATTTATTTTTTGATTCTTTTATCTGTTAGAAAAAGAGATAATCTACTATTTTTCCTTTTAGAAAATCGCAAATTCAATAAATAAAATATATAAATAGGAGACTGGAAATGAAAGTCTCTTTCTCGGATCTATTCTTCATCACACTGGTGGAACAATACATAAATATTGGATGCAGCGATATTGAAATATTTGGTACATGAAGCCAGAATCTGATAGACACACATCAAAATCTACAATCTACTTAATATAATTAATATATAATATAGATTAAATGAATCTTTGATCTAGAATCAAATAATAATAATAAATGGCTCTTATGGTGTGCCTTGAAAGAAAGGTTTCTCTGTAGAGGAAAGGAATTTGAAAAAAAAAAAGGAATTTTTAGGGAGAAGGATTTGGCCCTGACTGATAATCTAATAAAAGGAAAACAAAATGTAACTCATCCGAATAAGACCAATTGGCATAGGCCATAGACAGAGAGGATGAAAGAAAGACATAGGAATTTCCCCCTGAAGCTAAAGGGGCCTCTCTCCATAAAGGAAGAAGAAGGAAACACTAAGTCATTTAGTTGTTTTCTATTTCCATTCTACCTTCACCATGACTACCCTGTAAAAAGAATTCTCCAACTGATGATTTTTCTGTTTCGGATGTGAAGGCTTAGGCTTCCATTTTTGTTCTAGGTTTTCTTTATTCGTCAGGGAGCTCAGTTCCTTCCAATTCCCAGAGCTGAGGCATTGTAATGCAACTTCTGTTGAAGGCATTTTTGTTTGGGATGACGTGCTCTTGTTGTTTTCTTGCTGCTACGGCTTCAATACAATTCTGGCTATCCTCTCTCCTTTTTTGCGTGCGGCCAGTGATGTTTTGATACTTTTTTTCTTTCTTGCTCTATCATTTTTTTTAGGGCCTCCCGGACCCCATTGTCAATAGTGTTCTTTAGAGGGAGGTATATCTCGGCTAGTGCTTTTTTTTCAAATAAAAGCATCTGCTCTTTCGGCATCTCTTTCACTTGTCCAGTAACCTCTTCTTTCTCAAAAAGAAAAAGTCAGAACCCGATCTTGATGCCCCTAAACAATAACAATAGTACGAATCCTAAGCTATGACACGTGAAAGAATGGTTCCATGAATCATGGGAGGATCTTAACAGATTTCCCATAAGAGGACTACTGCGACTACATCATCATCGAGGCGCCCCATTCTGAACATGCCAGGTTAGTTGACAAACCCTAGGGCAAAGCCAGCGAAGAGGGGGAAGCCAGAAAGGATAGTTCTTGATGTTCTAGAAAATAATAAATAGGAGTGTGGGTACGTACAAACTTGACAGATGGGATAAGAATCGTTTTTTAGGCAATTAACCAACCCAACCCCAATACTGACTCGACTCGGAGCGAGTTTACATATTAAGTAAATAGAATAAGAGAAACCTACTTTCGCTCAGTTGCTTATGATAGACCAAAGAAAGTCACTAATAGAATATATCAAGTTGCTCGTAAGATAGCAATAACTTGATTGCAAGCTTACCAACCAATAGCTACAATACCACATTCCACCAGTCATATTGATTTGATTAGCTTACTGTTCGCGAGAAATTTCGTGTACGGAAATTAATAACTGCAATCATGAAACAAATGTAAAGAAAAATGATTTTCTTAATCAAACTTGTGAGTACAACTCTGTCTATCCCCTGATTATTATCTATAATTTCTATTCCTTGATTTGAGGGTTGAAGTAGCGTATTTCTTGAGCGCAGGATGATGTGGACCTCCTTTACTTGATCGTCAAGAAGAGTTAGTAGTGCTTCGGATTGATCACAAGGGATAACTTCTCTTGATCACTTCACTCTTGCTAGAGAACTTTGAGAAAGATGATGTAGTCGATGTCTTGATCTCCTAGTGAATCTTCTAAGATGTTATGGAATACCTCACCTTGTAAACAACCCTACTAAAGAAGTTTGCAAGCAAGGGGCATGCTGAACACCTACCTTTCCAACTAAGTCCAAGGCGAGGACCCTTTAATTGACGATGCGTTCCGTCGTCAGCAAGCGGTGGCCGACAAGGCCCCTTTCCCTAAATATCTTGGGAAGCGAAGAGGACAGGTTTGAAACTCATTCGGTAATCTTCTCCTGAAGGTAGGCATTTCCCCA
>JBCEWC010014578.1:0-14278 GCA_038996855.1 Solanum aculeatissimum
AACCGATGATGAGTGTAATGATGCTATGATGGCTTGATCGAGGGCTTTCGGGTCCTCCTTCGCCAGGTCACATCTAGACCCCCTATCCGGGTCGTGACAGGATTCAACGTTTTTAAAAGAAGTTGTCAAGAGTGAGATTGAATCAATCTTGAATAACCATACTTGGGAGTTGGTTGATCTTCCTCTGGAAAATAAGCCTTTAGGATCAAAATGGATCTTTAAAATGAAAATGAAGGCAGACGGTACTATTGACAAGTACAAGAAAAAGACTTGTAGTCAAATGCTTCAAACAAAAGGAAGGCCTTGATTACTTTGATACATACTTGCCAGTAACAAGGATTATATCTATCCAGATGTTGGTAGCACTAGCAACAGTATATGATCTTGAAATCCATCAAATGGATGTAAAAACTTCTTTGTGAAATAAAGAGCCGGAGGAAAAAATTTACATGGAACAATATAAGGGTTTTGTAGTTCCTTGTATAGAAAGAAAAATGTGCAAACTTGTAAAGTCACTCTATGGACTGAAAAAAGCACAAAAATAGTGGCATGCAAAGTTTGACCAAACCATGTTGGCAAACGAATTTAAGATTAATGAGTGTGATAAATGTGTTTACAATAAAGTAACTCCAAATCATAAGTTCATTATTTGTTTGTATGTTGATGATATGTTGATCACCAGTAGAGACTTACTGATATAAATGCTACTAAGAAAATGTCTTCTACTAAATTTGAAATGAAAAACCTTGGAGTGGCTGATGTTGTCTTAGGAATCAAAATTCTTCAAACTCCACAAGGTTTGGCTTTGTCGCAGTCTCATTATATTGAAAAGGTACTTGACAAGTTCAGATATTTGGATTCAATATTGCCAAGACTCCAATGAATGTGCGTTTCGCACTTAGAAAGAATAGTGGTGAAAGCAATTTACAATTGGACTATAAGAGAGTTTTGGGAAGCTTGATATATATCATGAACTGTACACGATCAAATATAACATGTGCTATTAATAGGCTAAGTTGGTACATGAGCAATCCCAATCAAATTCATTGGATGGCAATGAAGAGATTTTTAGGGTATTTAAACTACAATTAGAACTATGCTTTGCATTATGACAAATATCCAGTAGTAATTGAAGGATATAGTGATGCAAATTGGAAAAATGGTTCAAATGAAGTAAAATCTACAAGTGGATATATATTTACTCTAGGTGGTGGAGTAGTTTCTTATAAATCATCCAAATAAACATGTATTGCTCGCTCAACTATGAAATCTGAATTCACAGTTTTACAGAAATCTGGTGAAGAAGCTAAATAGCTATGGAACTTCTTAGAAAATATCCCTTTTTGGTCTAAACCATTAGCACCTGTATGTATACATTATGATAGTCAGACTGCAAAAGGTAGGGCAGGGAGCATGATATAAAATGGTAAATTATGTCACATAAGATGGAGACATAATACCATTAGAGAACTACTCTCTAGTGGAATTGTTACAATTGATTATGTAAGGATAAAAAGATAATGTGTCGGATCCACTTACAAAAGGCCTAACTAGAGAGGTAGTTGAAAGGTCATCTAAGAGGATGGGTTTAAGGCTTAGGACAAGTCAAGCATGATGGTAACTCTACCTAGTAGATTGGAGATCCCAAGAGCTAGGTTCAAGGAGATCAAACAAAGTTATGTTTGACGGTACAACATTGTCAAATAATCTAAGCCATTCTCATGATGAAGACAATGTTCAGTGATCATCATAAAGTTTATACTGAAAGTTTTTAATGATTTCTAATTTTAGTAGGGCATGAACAAATAGTTTCTCTACAGGAGTAAATATTTATAAATCACCTATGTGGGAGTGAAATAGAAGTTGTTTCAAGGAGAATGTTAGTAAAGGTTGATTCTCTAAGCTCTCATGAAACCAGAAAATGTTTATGGCTGAAATGAACAAAATTGTGAGAACCATAGATGATAAACGACTGGTTGTGTGACTTATATTGTCTTGGTGTACATTCAAGTTCGACGGTTCAAGATATCACATCTACCGATTTATCGAGTGCATCCGATATAAGTTCACTATGAAAAGTTTAAAGGAAAACCCACTTATTCCTATGCAACTAGTGTTTGTTTGTAATCACACATGAGTCCGTGTATAACTATCTTTCGTGTTATAGCCATTCCCATTCATGTGGGGGATTATTAGGTTCAATGTATAATGGGTGAATGAATAATGGTACATTATATAAAGATTGATGTATTGTAAAATGTGAAAGTTACAACTATGAACGAATTCATTTCATTCATGAACATTCATGCAACCTTTCATATTTCGGTGCAACCTTTCATCTACTATGCATGAATCATTATACCATCCTATTGACTATAAATATTTGAATCCTTCTCAGATATTGGGAGAACTAGAGAGAAAAAAATGGAACTTTTGGTAGAAAGGTTTAAAATAAGTTTCATAAGGAAAAAGTTTTGTTTAAAAATTCAAGTGTGATTACAAGCTATTGAGTGGTTCGTTGGATAACAAGTTTGAGGTACCACTATTTATTTGTCGTGAGTCATTTTATCGTGCGAGGATATATTCTATAATCTCGGGTACTTGAGGGGAATAATTTCCTTAAGGAAACTCTATGAATTCAGAGGACTTGACCCCTCTCTCCTTTCATCTAGTAGATTGTTCTTAAAAATTGATTTAACTTCACATTGAATATTACTTTAATTATATGAAATTATTTTGAAGTTATTTCATTGGAAAAAAATAGAGTTTGTACTACACAATTATCATTATTACTTGAGAACAACACTTTAATGGTTTATCATATCTACAAATTGATAATTGATAAACTTCAAAATCGAATCAAATTAAATCGAAATGAACCAACCAATACATAGTCCCGAAATGAAGTTAGTGATGTGACTACATTGAAATTGGAAGATACATCTTAGTGGATGTTTGGTCATGAAATGTTAAAAAATTACTTTATCCGAAAATTTTAAGTTGGAGTTAGAGTAGATGTTGTGTTTGACTATACTTTTTATACTCTATTCGTTTAAAATAGAATGACCTAGTTTGACTTGGTATGAAACTTTAAAAAATAAAGAAGACTTTTTAATTTTGTTGTTCTAAATTAAAGTTATGTCAAATGTACCAAAATGTCTTTTTATATAGTGGCCTTAAACATGTCATGTGGAAAGCTGAAATTAAAATGTTGTCAAAATTTAAAACCGACTAAAAAGGAAAGGAGTTCATTCTTGAAATAGAGAGAGTAGTATATATTTACAATTTTGTTTACCATACAAAAGGTATAGTTGAATTTATATGTGAGTTCTAAAGAATAGGTCGAACCGAATGTGATAAAATACTAAGTGGGTAATAAGCTAGTTAATAATAGACTGAATATGCTATGTAAATAAAGAATTAGAACAGCTAGAAATGGCCTGCTTTCAGTGATTGCATTTAGGAGATATCCTCGTACACGCTTAGCTTATGTTGCGAGCTTAATTGGACGAACAATAAAGCTGCTAAGGAAATTTAATATCTACTAAGGTAGAAATAAATGATTTACAAGGCGATGATCCTATAATTTTTATGAGTCATTTCTCTGGAGCTAATTGCTCGTAACAAATTTCATAACTCATCATAAATAATATAACTAATGATATTCAAGAAATGTTCAGCCTCTCTTATGGGGCGATTTTGTAACAGCTGATGCTGACTGTTGGCTTTTTCTTTCAACTATAATACTCCAGGTGTTTATGGTTGTTCTTTATTCCATATCAACGTCTTATGATTCAAAATTTGAGAATATTATTTTGGTACTACTCGTGTTCAGTAACATCTGATTTAAATTAGAATTTGATCAAAAATATATTTTTATTTTCATCCTAAAATATGTGAAATATTTATGAAAAGTCTTTTGGTTTGATATGTTTGTGTATTTATATATATACAAATTTTCTAATTTATTGATATTTTAACGGAGATAGCAAATCTAGTTATGTCCAAAAATTATTATTATATGTGCTAGCCTTTATTTAAAATTATTATTTTTATTAATTATAATATATACAAAAAGTAATCTATGCAATATTCAAGTACATGCAGTCGGAGGAAAATTAAGTGGTGCCACCACTTTTACGTAGAAGTAGTGTAGTAGTACATCAAGTATTAAGTTGCCACTAATATTTCCATTTTCTAACAATATCTCACTATATATATGCTAATTTTTATTTCAATTGTCATTACATAATAAAGGAAAAAGAACACATTGCTCCAATATTAATACATGTATATAGGCAACAAACTTTGTATCATCAATTACATCCCTTACATTGCATCTTCTTCACTTAAAATTAAGCTTTGTAGCTGCAACTTATATAGATATGAATGAAAATGGGGAAAAAAAGCTATACCGTGAAAATATTTTTGAAGTCATAATTTGATTACCGAAAGAAAAATTGATTATCCACATCAAGTTATTCAAGTTTGGATTCAAGGTATGAAAAAGTTATACCTTTCCTTTTTTGGGCATGATTTTAATTACATGTTATCGAGGAGTCGGAATAGTTGTTGGATTGATTTAAGGCAAATGAACTTCTAAACTTTAATTGAGCACGTAGATTTTTATATTTTTCTTACTATGGGTGTTGAGGAGTAATGTGGATTTGATTATGGGGTGAATTGTTCGATTAAATAGATTAGCAAGATAAGAAAGGGGTAATGTAAAGACAACTTGATGGCATATGTTTATGCTTCATGACTTGAATTATGATATTGACTTAAAAAAGGAAAAATTGTTGTGATTGCTTGACTTGAGTTGCTTATTATCGTGGACATATCCATATTATTGTGTGAACATGCTTATTTGCATTGCTTCGGAGCTACTATAATGTCGAGGTCTCTTTCGCTGAATGTTTGGTATTGAGGTCTCTTCGGGTGAATGTTTAGAGTCGAGGTCTCTTTTGGCGAGTATATTAATGGTCGAGGTCTCTTTCAACGAGTATATTAATGGTTTAGGCCTCTTTCGGCAAGTAAATTGAAGGCTGAAGTCTCTTCCGCTAGGTACATGAATTTGCTAGTTTCCCATGGGTTCCGGTCTGAGCAGATGTATTATAGGACAAACATGCAATATTTTACATTACATTGCATCATTTCACACTTCATCTATTGTTGTGAATTTTGAATAGCCCATCCGTGATTTTGTTAATTGATGAACTTGGTGTTTACAATTTGCTTTTTGAGTGATTTATTATTGAGCTACGTGCTAAGTGAACTATAAATTGTTAGATTGCATTGATTTGCATGCAAGTTTTAATTTTGAAGATTCGATTATTGTGGTGGGATTGTTTGTATACTTTATCACTCTACTTTGTATTTAGTAGTTTACTTGATAAATACTAGGTTGTTGGGTAATTACTTTTTGCTTATGTAGGTTGCGAGCCCGAATCCTCTTGAGTGTATTACTACTATTCTTTATCCGAGCTTTTCATTAGTGTCTTGAGAGGTAGTTACTTGTCACCTCAGTGAGCCCTAGGGTTTCTTACTATGTTTATTCTGTTTGAGAACCAAAGACATTAGGAATTATATTTCTTTCAATTTTCTTGTAAACAATAGAGGCATGTATATGTTACATTGGGTTTTGAGGGTAATTAGAGTTGTCGCTTACCTAATTGTTTGTTTAGCTTATTCATGTTTTTACTTCTATCTTATTTTTGCTTTATTTTTATTTTTTATTTGTATTGTTATCATCTTAGGATGACTTGTCTTGGTGGATTAAGACAAGTACCATTGCACTCGATTTTGAGTCCTGCCAAAATGGTATCCTATGTGTATAAGCAAAGCTAGTAAAGTATTGAGGATCAGCGTGGAGAAGTCCATCATTTATCTTCAAGAGGCTAAAAAGACTGTTAGAAAAAAAATTCCTTTTTTGTTCTCCCAATTCTTATAATCCGTGTGTGTTGAGTTGGCATATATTCTTTTTGGTAGATGGGCAGGTTAAAGCTTCAACAATTGGTAGAGGATGGAAGATAAATCTCAAGGTAGTTGTTAAGACCCCAACTAGAGGTAGAGTTAGAGGATGAGCTAGGGGCCAAGGTCGTGCTTTTGGAGTGATGCCCATCCGAGATTATGGTTGGGGTACTTTTCACGAGATAGATATTTATAATAGAAAGAATTGCGTACCTCCAGAATATCCAGTTTTACCTTTGCTTTAGGATACATTGTTAAGACTTTTAATGCATTCTTGAGGGTTTTGCTTAGAGTAATAGTGCGATAGACACATTGAGAGGCTTTCAGATTGAGTAGAGGTTCTGATTCTAGATAAGCATCATGATCTTATTATTTAGGGTTCGGTGGAGTAGGCATTATTGGATGTTATAGTCGAGGTTGATCTCACACCAATAGTTGAGGTTCAGGGTGTGTCTATGACTGTATTGACTTAGGATGAGCAACACCGCTTTGAGAGGTTTAGGAAGATGAATCTAGCTTAGAGGAGCTTAGGTATCACTCAAATGAGTGGCGGTAGTTACTCAAATGAGTGGCGATAGAGGAACTTAGTGTTATACATTTCTAGAGAGGCCTAAGGCATAGGCTTTTGATGTAGTTATCACATGTATCATCCCAATCTCTCATCAATCTTCATTTGTATTATTTGATCCGGGTTTTACTTACTCATATGAGTCTACCTACTTTGCATATGGATTTGATTTGTTATGTGATCGTGTGCCAGTGCTAATTTATGTTTCTATACTTGTAGGTGAGCCCCTAGTGGTGAATGAAGTGTATTGATCCGATCTTGTTTCTTTGACCGGGTATGATGCTTGGGTAGACAAAATCATTTTGGAGATAGTGGATTTAAATATTATTGTAGGTATGGATTGACTCTCTTCTTATCATATTGATCTTAACTGTTATGGTAAGACTGTGATCGTACCCATGCTTGGTGTACCCAGGGTGTAGAGAAAGAGTACTAGTAGTTCCTATCCTAGTAAAGTTATCTTCTTCATCTGCACTCAAAAATTGATTGATAGAGGCTATTTGTCTTGTTTGACTTTTATTTATGATACTAGCATTGAGCTACCTCCCTTGGAGTGCATTCCCATGGTTTAGGAGTTTATTAATATGTTATATACTAATCTTTCAAGTGTTTCACCTGATAAATATATTGACTTTGCTACTGATCTAGAGATAGGAACTAGCCCTATTTTCATCTTTCCATATTGTATAGCTCTAGGTGAGTCGAAAAAGTTGAAGAATTATCTTTAGAATTCGCTAAATAAGGAGTTGATTCGGCCTAGTATGCCTTTTTGGGGTGGTCTAGTCTTGTTTGTAAAGAAAGAATGATGGGTTTATGAGGATGTGCATTGATTATAAGCAGTTGAACAAGGTAACTATGAAGAATAAGTATTCTCTTCCCCATATTGAGGATTTATTTGAATAGCTTCAAAAAGCAACATTGTTCTCTATGATTGACTTGAGGTTTTGTTGCCACTAGCTAATGATTAGAGCATCAGATGTTCCTATGACAACCTTTCAGACTTGTTATGGGCACTATGAGTTCTTGGTGATATCCTGTAGGTTGACTAATACTCCCATGACATTTATGAAGTTAGTGAATGGGGTGTTTCATCCATATTTGGACTTATTTGTAATTGTATCTGTTGATGATATCTTGGTATATCTGAAGACCAAGGCCGATAATATTCAACATTTGAGGATAATACTTCAGAGATTAATAAAGGATAATTTGTATGCAAATTTCTCTAAGTATGAGCTTTGGCTTGACTCAGTGGCATTGATAGCACGTGGTTTTCAAGTAGGGTATTATAGTGGATCTGACCAAGATTGAGACAGTTAGAGGATGATGATACCTACTTCAGCACAAATATTAACAATTTTATGGATTTAGTAGGGTATTATAAAGGTTTGTTAAGGGTTTTTCTTCTACTGTATCCCTATTGAGCAGATTAACCCAGTAGAATATAGATTTTTATTGGTTTGGCGAGTGTAAGGTGAGCTTCAAAAATTTCAAGTCCTTGTCGATTGCAACTTTTATTCTGACCCTTCCTGAGTAGGGTGTATACTTTATGGTATGTTATGATTCTCCCAAAGTTGGGTTATGGGGTGTGTTGATTCGAAGGGGAAGGTGATTTCCTATGCCTCTAAGTAGTTGAAGGCCTATGAGAAGAACTATCCTACGTATGATTTGAGCTAAAGGTTGTGGTCTTTGTATTGAAGTGTCTATGTCATTACTTGTAAGGGGTTCATTATGAGGGCTTGCCTGATTATCAAAGTATTTAGTATATCTTTAACCATAGGGAACTGAATTTGAGATAGAGGAGGTAGATTGAGTTACTGAATCACTACGATATGAACATCTTATATCATCTTGAAAAGGCTAATATGGTAGTTGATACTTTTAGTAGAAAGACTTCTAATATGGGGAGTCTCTACACCATTCGAGTGGAAGAGTGACCATTGGCTAAAGATGTTCAGAGGCTAGCTAATAGTCTTTATTGATTGCAAATATCTAAGGAGGATGGTGTATTTGCCTTTGTTGAGAGACGTTCTTCCTTGATGTAGCAAATTAGTGAGAGAAACTTTGAGGATAAGAGGTCGCGTCTAAGTTGAGACAAGGTTTTTAGAGAGGAGGCCAAGAAAGCATTACTAGATTGCGATGGTGTTTGAAGGACCAGAGGAAGGGTTTGTATGCCTAAGGTGGGTGAGTTGGTCAGGCTGATTCTATAGGAGGCTTTTTCATCTAGATATTCAATCCATCCAGAGGTGGTGAAAATAGATCACGATTTGAGTTAGCATTATTAATGGAGAAGTATAAGGAGATACATTATGGTGTTTTAGCTAAGTGTTTAAATTGTCAGCAAGTTAAGTGTGAGCACTAGTGTCCTGGAGGTGTGTTTTAGAGGATGTCCATTCTCATATGAAGGTGGAAGTATATTACTATCGATTTCGTGGTAAGTTTGCCTACTACTGCAGGTGGTTGTGATTCTATTTTGGTCGTTGTGGACAGATTGACTAAGTTCACTCCTTTCATTCCGATTAAGGTGAAGTACATGGTACCGAAGCAAACCCAACTTTATATTAATCAGATAGTCTTGACTTTAAGGGGTGCCTATTTCTATTGTCTCGAATCAAGGTTTATTATTCACTTCTCACTTTTAAAAGTCATTATAGCATGGGTTGGGTAATTGATTAGATATGAGTACAACCTTCTATCCTTAGACTGATGGGTAGTCCGAGCAAATGATTCAGGTGTTAGAGGACATACTTCAAACGTGTGTGATTGATTTTGGTGCTTTATGTAATCTACATTTACCTTTAGAAAAGTTTACCTACAACAACAACTATCAATCCAATATTCAAATATCTCCAATTAAGGTATTATATAGTATGAGGTGTAGATCTTTAATTGGCTTGTTTAACACTATTGAGGTTGATTCATAAGATATCAATTTTCTTAAAGATGACAAGAACCAGGTAAATTTTATTTAGAATCGATTGTTGACTACCCAGAATCGATAAAAGAGTTATGCTAATAAAAGGGTGTGACCTTTAGAATTCACGGAGAGTAATCATGTGTGGCTTAGGATATTACCCGTGAAGGGTATGATAAGGTTTGAAAAAAAGGGAAAGCTTAGCCCCAGGTTATCTATCATGTCTCGAGAGGATACCCTAAACATGGCTGATACTCGTAAATCATTGTTGGTCCCTAAGAGAACTACTTAGCTCGATCACTCATTCACTCACTCAGCAAAAATCAAAAGCATAATAAGGAGAATAATTGAGTTGGTTGTGAAAATTAGTGACTCAATAAGGAAATAGTTTTTGAATCAAAATTTGAGTCTACAATGTAACAATTCATCTTCAGATAGAAGTTTCACATCAGTAAAAACACAGGAGAGATGTTGGTTATATAAGTAAACGAGCATTACCTATTTGTAATACATTTTAAATTTGTGTGTGTTTAGGCCTAAAGAGGGCAATATCACTAGCGGGTTAAGCCATTACCGATAGTATCAGTGTCATTCCTATGTCAGCCTTATTGATGTGGGTCATAGTTCATCTAACGTTAGGCAAATCCCAGGGGGCGGGGTAAACCTCTATACTTAGTCTAGGAAAATCTCGTACGATGGGAAAAACCTCAACAAGGATGCTGAGTACATAGAGGGGGTTTATAACAACTCATTTTTAAATAGAAGTCCCATATTGGCAAAAACACAAGAGAGATATTAGATATATAAGTAAAAATACATTACCTACTAGTGACACATGGCCAAAAGTGGATAATATTACTAGCAGGCTAGGCTATTACATATGAAGCCTGTATCACTATGTGGAAGGTGCCAATGACAGCTCCATGACTACCTCAAAGGAAAGAATATGCTCAACTCTAAGAAGTAAAAATAAACTTATTCCCCTAGATGGAAAGAGATCTCACTACTGTCTCTGCAATGAAATAGATCATCAATGAAGTGCCTGTTGAGGATCCCTAACACCTCCAACTACATCATAAAATGATGCAGTAGTAAATGACGTCAGTACATGAAATGTACTGTATGTAAAATAGCTGGGAAAGAAAAGGTCATAATCAAAGATGCTCAACTCAAGAAACTTAACTCAATATTCAACTTAACTTAGTAAAACATGCAAGTTTTTTAGTAAAGCTATGCTTTGGAAAAATAAACTCAAGGGTATGCAACTCAGCCAAATCAAACTAACCATTAAGTGAGGGTTTCCCTAACTAACAATCATCACTTATGAGTTAGTGATGATACAACACTTTACACTGTTGTTGTTGTAATTGTCTAACATCTTGTCAAGGTAAGGTAGGATCAAACCTCATTGGATCCACAATCAATCAAAGACATCTTTTGGGATAAGAGAGGCATAACCTCTTTCCTATGCTGACTACATAGTTTATGAGATTTGAGTTTTTCTTTACGTTACCCAATTCGGTGCTCAATACCACTTCTAAAGACTCTATATGCTCAATAAAACCAACTCAATCAATTCATCTCATTTGGTCTTATTAGAATCTCAGCAACTTAATCATCAATTCAAACTCTTTCATTTAAAACATGTTTTTAAAAACTCCTTCATATTTCTACAAAATTCTATCTCAAAACCATTATTTGGACTCAAAATAATCATGTTGAAATAAGGTAGAATTTTGAAGAGTCTTTCGACCGAAGTCAATCCCATTCAAAACAATCACAATTTACACTTTCAAATTTAGTTCATGCATAAAATCAAGTATAACCCTCAATTAGGGTTTATAGGAACGAAGAAATGAATATGAATCTAAATGAAATGCTTATCTCATGACATTATCAATCCATATTTAACTTTATACAAGAAACTAAATAAAACAATAGATAACTCACAAATATCATACAAGAAACCTGGCAATTTAAATTCAGACTCAGTTCAGATCAATAAAGTGAATGGGCACATGGATGAACTCAGTCTAATATTCTGTTAGCCTTACATACCTGGAATTTAAATTACAATTGAACTCAAAGAACAATTGTTGAATGCTTAAAACCTGAGCCTTTTCTCCTCTCATCTTTCTCTCAAAAAATTCTAAGTATAATTAGGAGGGTGTTACTATTAAGGGAATGAAAATAATCCTAAAATAATAGAGTTTAAATTAGAAAAAGATGGGAAAAGAGAAAATTATCCCTTATAAAAATTACCTATTAGAACCATGAAACTCTATTTGTGGGTCGTGGACCATTATATAGACCGTAAATGGCCTTTTGTAGAAGATGGTTTCAATTTTTATGTTCAGGATCTTGAGTCTATGATCATCTTCTATGGGTTGTAGACCCATCTTGTGAGTTCGTGGTCTAAGATTCAGAGGCTAGAATTTTAAGCACAATACTACAAATCCTATTCTTTGGGTTGTAGATCGGATGAAAATAAACCCCTTTTGTAGAATAGTATGATACTTAGAAAAAATTTCAGTGACTTGAAAATCATGTACCTTTTTATAGGTCATAGAATATTATATGAGTCATAAATGGACCCTTTGTGGAATTGTGCATATTCAATAGCTACTAGAATGTGACACTAACTCTACGACTTGATCTATGGCTTGTAGATCTTTGTAGGATTCGTACAACGGGCTCGTATGCTTGAGTACCAAAAACTCAAAATTTAACCAAGTGTTGAGGGGACTTACGAGAGGGATCTATGATCTGTAAAACCATCTACATGCCTTAGATGTGACTCACAGATGTCTATCTGGTTCCAAACTAGATTCAACTCTTAGACCCTCTAAACTTATTTGAGTTACAGTAATTTTTGGATGTTACATTATCAATCCTTTTGAGATTCTGAGACGCATTTACATGCCATAGATGTGACTCATATAAGTTGGTTTGCCATAAGCTTATCATATGTGCATCTCATACTTCATGCTTTAATTATTTAAGAGTACATACCAGATGACTCATATGTATTTCCCTTGACTTAGTGGAGTTGGGTAAAAATTTATATTCGAGAAAGATCCAATAGTATTTGGGGTAGGTAGGTCCAAAAGGATAGGACAAAGGATATCACTTTAGTCGAGGTACAATGGAGGCACAAACAATTAGAGAGCTGACTGGGGAGACAAGGTCTAATATGAGTGCTTGATATCCCCATATTTTTTAGGCTTCAAGCACTTTTCTTTACTTTATGTTCGAGGTTCAACATGATTTTTAGTGATGGATAATATAATAATCCTAAAGATCATGTTGGAAATTTTAGAAAAGTTACCTTGTGACCTATTTTTATAGTTTCTTTAGGTTATGTTTGATCAATTTATGGGGTTGGTTTGGAGTTTTACTAAATTGATAGGAAAATTTTAAGTTTTTTAGTTTTGAATGCTTAAGTTCTTCAAAAGTGATTTTTGGTACCAATCGGAGTTACGAGTTTTGAAATGAAATTCCATTAGTTTCATTAACTTTGGAATGTGAAATTTGGTCTACAAGCATTTCATTTTCTATTTCAAGGTTTTTATATATTTGAGGTCTTACATTGAATATATAAGTTGATTTGGATTAAGACTTTGATTAAAATTTTATGTTCATATATTTGAAATGGATTTCTAACAATTCTGTTAGATTCAAAAGGTGATTTTAGTCTTAGAAAGAGTTTTGATTTTTTTAGGTGTTTTGAGGGCATTTTGATATTTTGAGTCTTAAGTTAGTTTAGTTGTGACTAAATGAATTTTGGATCAATAAGATTTCAAATCCATGAATGGATAGTTTCATTTAGTCTAAGATATCGAATTTTGTAAAGTAGCATATATGAATTGTGTACACAGGGTTTTGAATGAATCTTGAGGGTCCATCCAAAGAATCTTGATGCCTTGATATTTTATTATGTTGCTGTCATTGTTGTATCATTTTCATCTTTGCATCGTAGGGTATGTGCTACTTTTGCAAAGGGTTATATTTCTTGGTCATTTTGCTTATGGAAAATGTGTTGTATTGTCAAATTATTTTGTTTTGGGTTGTCACGTTCACAAGAAGGGGGAACACATGTGCGGAGGTGTCAGTCAAAATTTCCTCCACATTTGATGGGACCATGTCGTCGATCACAAGGAACAAAACTCTTGGGAAAAGCTTAATTTCTAAAAATTGGGTTTCTTTTCTATTCTTTATTTTTGAGCTTTGAGAACTCTTGGATAATAATTTTAAATATATATTTTAAGATAAATTCATTGAATAATCGATTTTGACTTATAATCTTTATTTTCTATTAATTATTTCATGATCTCAACCATTTAGTCTTGTTTTTTAACTTCAAAGTTTTAATTTTTTTGACAACATGGATTTTAAATAAATTGATGATTATGTGCAGACTTCATCTCCATTTTTAAATTTGTTTTCACCATTGGTTTTCAAATACTTTGAAGAACATAATTATATATTAAATTCAAAATTTATCTCTGTTGTCTTGGGAATGAATTGTTGAGCCATTTTTAATTGAATTTCAAAATTATTGATTTGGAGTCCTCTTTCTTGTATTTTTATTATGCTTTCATATTTGAATAGACTTTGCTGATTTGATGACCCGTAGAAAGGGGAAGTCTCAAGTTTTGGAGTAGTTGATTGATTAATTTGCAGCAAGTAAACTTATAAACCTTTGTTTAGTATGTAGAACCATGTAGTTTTCTTACTATGTGTTTTGGGAATACTTAATCAAAAAGAAAACCTAATATTAATAAATACAGGACAAGAAGAAAATTATATATCCAAAAACTTAGTTA
>JBCEWC010014579.1:0-14277 GCA_038996855.1 Solanum aculeatissimum
CCCCCCCCCCCCCTCCCCCCCCCCCCCCCCCCCCCCCCCCCCCCCCCCCCCCCCCCCCCCCCCCCCCCCCCCCCCCAACAACAAAACACACCCAACTAAATACTATTCAGCAAAAAATAAAAAAATAAAAATTTAAGAATTTCATTATTTTCATTTTTTGCAACAAATTCAGAAAAAAGAATTAAAAATTACACGAGGTGAGATGGAGCAGATTGAAAATTAAAAAATGTATAACTTACACTAATTCCATACTGTTTATGGATAATCTCAAAATATATCAATTCTTTTCAAAATTACTTAAAATCTCTTATTTATAAAGCACGACTGATACATGAGTTTTTACTTGCTGATACGTAGCAAAATTCTAGGAGGCATTAAAATCTGTTACGCTAAAAAGGAGGAATTTACTATAAGTTGAATTCAAATCCCATAAAATGGGGAATTTACTGCATGTTGAATTCAATTCCCATAAAAGTAATTGAAACGTTGAGGAATTCTATTTAATGCCAATATATGCATAACGGAAATATAATTTCAAATTTCAAAAATTTAAGAATCAATACATGCAAAACTTTGTCCTTTTGAATCCCATATCAAAAAATCATTGAATTTGTAATATGAACGTATCAATTTTGTGGCGAAATTTTGGGATCTGAGAAGTCGTTGGAGAAAATATTTCTTTTATTAATCTCAAAGCATCTATTGCCACTCAACTAGGGGTCGACGAACAGAGAAAGAGATTGACGATTCGATACATCGTGAAAGGTAATTTGTCTCCAACTATAATTTGCAGCGACATAGGTGTAAAGCTCTATGTTGAATTGAAGAAAAAGGAGCTTGAGTTTGGATTATACCCTTTATGCATAAATACTTTTGATTTAGATGTTGGTGAGTTACAGTCCTTTGATGCAATGTCTAGTTCGATTGTATATGCTGAAGTTCTCGAAAAGGAGGTTGATGTTATTGATTTGGTAGATTTGAAAAACGGTCTTTCGTGTTGTGCATCTGAATTCGATAAATATAACGTGATTAGTGCTTCAAAACATATTGAGGTTAAGGAAAAACAAATGTATAACGATAAAGCAACGTTCTTGGCATTGATGGACAAATATAAGATTGAAAAGGGTTTCAATTTCAGGGTGAAAAGATCTGACAGCAAAAGGTATCAAATTATATGTATCATGCAGATGATTTATAATATATATAGGTATCAAGTTTAATAATATGTTAATTGATACTTGGAATTATGTACTTCATGTATATAAATTGATACTTGAATGTAGGTATTTCACGAGAATACATGATATTTGAATAAAAAATTAGGTACAATGTAAAAGTTTAAACTTGTATAAAACTAGATACCTGAATGTAGGTACTTCCTGAGGTTATTTGATACTTGAATAAAAAATTATTTATCGATACTTGGATGTATGTATTTCAATTAGATACTTGATACTTGAATAAAAATAGTTTCCTTTTGGTTGTCAGTATGCGTATGTCAGAAAACATTTCATAAATCTGATACTTGAAAAATTAACAACTCCCAAATGCCTAAAACCCTAGGTGTTTGTATCAACACACGACTTATGATTTATCCTGTATCAAAAAATCTAATCACAACTATGATACAAAAAAATTTGCAAATTATCATATACATTAACAAAAATTTATGTATCAATTCAATAGATTTCCAGTCAAATCAAAACAGTAACGATGAATTATATAATTGATACATAAATATTAGTGGAAAAAAGGAATCAATTAACAAGTTTAGAAAAATGTGATTGTGAATAAAAATAGTTGTCTTTTGGTTGTCAGTATGTGTGTGTCAGAAAACATTCCATAAATTTGATACTTGAAAAAATAACAATCCCCAAATACCTAAAAACCTAGGTGTTTGTATCAACACATGACTTGTGATTTATCACGTATTAGAAAACCTAATCACAACTATGATACAAAAAAATTTGCAGATTATCATCTACATTAACAGAAATTTATGTATCAGTTCAATAGATTACCAGTCAAATCAAAATAGTAATGATGATAAGTTTGGATGTAGAACCAACAACTTTTTTTGGTTTCTTCGTCTTCGACACCGGAACATTGGAAATCTTCTTCGTCTTGGACATTGGATCATTACAATTCTTTGTAGTATTATCACGAAACCCATCGTCGTCGAAATTAACTATCCGCTTGTTAGCAATTTCAGATTGTGGACATTCTTCACTTGGTGGAACAACTTCAGCATGAGTAATGTTTTCAATATTTAGTAATGCATGAGTAATATCGTGTGAAGATGATAGAGTACTCTCCATTGTAATGGAAATTTTGTGACTGAGAGAAAAATTAGAGAAAGAAATTAGGGGAAAAAGGAAAAAGGGAATGTTCAATCTACTCTTTTTTTGGAATTGAATTTGAAATTAAAGTTAAAGAGTTTTAATCAACATTAAATTAGGAATTGATTGAGGTAACTCATATTAATTAGGTGTCAATTAGGATATGATTAGAATAGTAGTGTAGTATTGTAGTCTTTGTATCAATAAGATTGAGAGAGAGATAAATTATGAAATTTTTATAATTTTTTAAAACAGTAAAAATTATAAAAAATTATGTAAACATATGTTGTGTATTTATATAATTTTATGTCAGGGATTTATCCGGATTCACCCTAATCCTGCCCCGCCTTGCCCCATTTGCCATCTCAATTCGTGGACTCATAATTAATTTGATAGATTCTAACTCTAAGTTCTTACCATTATATCCAATGCAATTTTAAAATTTAATACAACAATAATAACATATTTATTGTAGTATTATAAAATGGGATCTGAAAAGATAAGTGTAGCAAACCTCATCTCTTCCTCAGAGGTAGGAAGGTTACTTTCGATAGACCAAGACAAAACAATCCAAAAAAAGAAGTACGTAACTAAAAAAATACAAGAATCAATAGATCATAGCAAAACAACATATAGTAATAGAACAAAAACTACAACAAAACAATATGACAATCAAGGTACAAAGTATCAACAATAAACAGTAAAAGCAATCAAAAGACAAGAAACTACCGGAGCATTAGTATGACAAGAAACTAAAGTAGCAATAATGACTACCAATATGAACAGACAAGAAGGAGAGGTTCAAAATTCAATATTGTTGTAATTGCAGTACTAACTTTTTACATATATCTGCCTCCAAGTGCTCCTGCTATGATAAAGAATTTGGATTGTACAATCAAGAATAGCCACATTCATCTATCCTAGCATTGGTGGATATGCGCCAAAACTGGCCCGGACACCATGATCAAAAGAAAAGAAAAAGAATAGCCACATTCTTGGACCATCAACCATGGTCCTATATGTTGGTATGGAATTTGAGATTAGACGAGCTAAGCTTGTCCTAAAGACAAAAGATATAGAAGCTGATCAAAAGACAACCAAACCAACATCCATGACAAAACAGGAAAAGAAGATCACTAATAAACATAGAGAAATGATCTTTCAGAACCAAGAAAAGGAAATTTTGAAAGCCATTGTTGCCAACAAACATTTTTCTTGTACTCTCAACCTAATATGTAACTTAAACCCTCCAAAGAAAACAAATATCTAATGTGAATGGGAGAAACCTTGGCTAAAGGAACATAAGAAAAATGAATTCACATAGTTCCTCAAATCACAATAGCGGAAAACAGGAAAGTAGAAATCAGCTTTGGATCCGATATCCCCTGTTCCGCAAGAAGTCCTCATCATGTTGTGTTGCTAGATCTCAATTGGCGCACTCATTTGAAAAGGGGTTCAATTTGCATTGAGAAACGCCATAACTCGACTGTTAGAACATATATCTACAAAAACTG
The DNA here is from genome assembly GCA_038996855.1 of Solanum aculeatissimum. NCBI lineage: Eukaryota > Viridiplantae > Streptophyta > Magnoliopsida > Solanales > Solanaceae > Solanum > Solanum aculeatissimum. The sequence continues at coordinate 3,854 of JBCEWC010014579.1, forward strand.
TCTTCGATCTTCACTCTGGTGTTTCTCATGATTATCGATGACTCAAAATACCTCAATGAACTTCCAGAAACGTGAAGATATTTAAGTTTGAATGATAGCTATTTCTTTTTGGGAGCAAAAGTTATAAAGACACTTCATCTAGCACTTCATCTAACAGATTTTGCTTGTACAGGGCCAAACTCTGCAGAAAGCAATAATAGACTACATAAACTTCAACAGCTCTACAACGTTTCATGTAGCATATCAGATGTGCATCTAGCAGAAAAGTGAAAAACATTGATGATTCCATCTACGACAATCAAGACGATGTCAGCAAAATAATCTCAGTTTTTCCAGGCACTTTTACAGGTTTATTTTACCACACTGAAATCTAACATTAGAGGAACTTGCCTACCTCTAATGGATTATCATTGGGCATGCATAGCTAAGTGGTCCTTATGGCTTATGCAGCATGACTTGTGAATACGAAACCAAATGTGCACACTCTGGGGCCACTAAGCAAGTCCATAACTTGGAATGCCAAATGGGAGGCCTACAGTAAGCCAAAACAGGTTCATTTGGAGCATCCCCAACTTTAAAGACGATTCATGTGATCTTGCTGATCATCTTGCATTTTGAATGTCTAACTTCACTTATTTCATTGGGCCAAAGATCTGTTAAATATTTTCTACAAGATAATTAAACTGAGTTTTTTTATTTTCCACCTGATCCTCTTCCATAAAATAATTTATAGTCCAACATTTCTCTTAAAAGTTATTCACACTTGTTTCATGTGAGATGGAAAATCAGCGCTTTATCATTGACCCTTTCCCTCAATGCCTAGAGAGAATGGCCACTATATCTTTGACAGCATATTTAGCCATGTACGACAGTTGGAATCTACCTATACATGTTGGACACCAATATGATTGTTTTTCACTAATAATTATTTTTAATGACGGCAACGGTGGGGGTGCGGGTGCGGGTGGGGTGCTATTTTTGTCTTCACCTGCACTGCACTGCACCTGCATAGCTTCTTCACCCACGTTAACCTGCCCCGCACCAACACCAGCACAGCAAAATGATAATCTATGAGATATTATATATCTGCAATTCATCTGTTAATTCTTATCCAGATTCTTTATTTCAAAATATTATTACGATATTCCATTTCAGAAGATGATTATACTATAAAATTTGTAGACTTGGGGCACAATTTGGGTAAGAGAAATTTTTGAGAAAAGTTTCTAGAAACTGAAATATATTTGTTTAAAACAGACGGATTGTTTTTCCATAAAGAAAAATATACTATTACTCAAAGGGTCCTCTGAACACTTCTTATTTCCAAAAATGTTTTCATGAAAGTTTCCAAATATAGTTTTGCCAGAGAAACTAAACCAAAATTGAATCTAAATACTACTTGCAAGTTTAGTAAAAAGAAAGACACAATGAAGCACCAAACCATGGACCAACACAGCCTTAAATTTTCTGCCAAGTTAACTTACTGTTGAGAAAAGATTAGATTGATGTCATCCCTGAAGTTGTAGCTTAAAAAATCCCTATATTTGAGCATATATCAATTAAAAAAATCTACCACAACCGCACCTGTACTTTTAAAAAAAAGAATTTTCGATCTGCATCACAACCACGTATATCTAAACCTCCCTGCCCCACCTGCCATCCCTAATTCTTTTTCACTTTGAACAGTAAGCACTAAACAACTCTGAGACTCTAATTCCTAAATTTTCTGGCTTTTCTTTTGATAACTTGTACAGAGATGAGAAGGCTTTCAATCTTTTGCGAAGAGATTTTGCTACGATAGGTGGCAACTAGAGATATAAATGTTAAGGCAATATATCGCTACATATCACATCACTTGCAGCGATGTTTTGAACTATTGACTTTTATGTTTGTCACTTTCTTGAAAGCTTTCATCATTTGGTATAATGTTCCGAAAGGAACAACTTAAACATAAATCTTTTGATGAGTGTGGAACAAGTATATTAAAGGCCATTTCACTTAACCAACTGCTTCATTTATTGCACAGAAGTCACATTTTATAACTCCTTAGTATTAGACCGTCCATTACCATGAGAAAGGGGAGAAAAGCAACGATAATAGTGGTGCTAAACGCACACCTGAGGTATGCTTGTATACTGAAGTTAGGTGCAGTATAGGCAAACTGAAGTTGCTTAGGTGGCACTTAATGCCTCTCAGGATCCCTTTATAGTAGGGCAGACACTAAACGATGAATATAGCAGGCAAAGTGATTTATTAATTGGTAAGAGAATGTTAAGAATGAATATTTTAGTGATTAAATATTAGTCACCAATCCAAAATAAAAAATTAAAGTTACATTTTTATATCTTGATCAGAAATTTAAAACTGAAAATAGATCTTGGACGTGATTGTCAAGTTTTTTACTTCATCTATTCAGTTAATTGTTATATTTCAGATCTGTTCTTCATGCAATTGTTTTTTTGTTTTTAGTTACCTTTCTTGAATTACCATTTTTTCCTTCATATAACCTTCGTTCACCAAACCCACACTTTAGTTACAGTTTGAGCTTTAGAGCCTTAGCAAACATTGGCTTGATAACTGTTAGGGCTGGCAAAATGGGTAATTTATATGGTTATCCATTCAACTTTACCCATTTTAAATGGGTTGGTAGGTGATATTTGTAAAATGGATCAAATATGAGTCAACTCATGTTCTCCATCTAAAATATGGGTAATTTAATAGGTAAACTGGGTAAAAGAGGTCTCTTCATTGAAAGGTCAGCTGGTGATGTAGAAAAAGCTCGGCTGGTCTACCTCTTCCATCTAATTTTCAAGTAGACTAATGAGCTCTTTGTTCTAATATTTTTATTGTTCTTTGTTAAGTCAGTTGTTCATTGAGAAAATTATGCCTCCTTGGTTCTCTGGTCCTCGTTTGATACAATCTTCTCTTACCTATTAATTGTGATGGACGAAAGTACTAAAATTAAGACACAAATCACACTAGCTTTACTGCAATTATTACTACAATCCGAGGCCCCGTAACTCGGAGGAGGATTTTGGCAAATGATATAGTAACCTAGAAAATGTGTATTCAGATTTATCCAAATTATCCCTCGGTTAACTCATTTTTATTTGTTTAAAATATGGGTGGAGTAAAATATTTTATGCATTTTTATTTAACCAATTTTCGATTGGCTCATATTCGACTCGACATCTCGCTTGTCACTCCCAATAACTATCGAAAACATGGATTGTTAAATTACTTTCTTTGCTTGACAACCTCTTATTATAATTCAATTCTCATATTAAAAGGACAATCAGTGCACTAAAGTTCCTGCTACGGGAGGGTTTGGGAAAGGAGTGGACCACAGGAGACTACTTTAATTATATATAATTTATTGTTATGGTCTATTAAGATGCTATTATGAAAACTGCTAAGATGCCCGATGAATGGAGGAGTACAATGGTTCCATTGTACAAGAACAAGGGTGATATTCAAAATTGTAACAATAACAAGGATATCAAGTTGTTAAGCCACACTATGAAGGTCTGGGAGAGAGTGGTGGAGATGAGGGTGAGAAAAAGATTGTCTATTTTAGAGAATCAGTTCAGATTCATGTCAGAGCAGTCAACTACTGAAGCAATTCATCTTGTTCGGAGATTAGTGGAGAAATATAGGGAAAGAAAGAAGGACCTTCATATGGTGTTCATTGATCTCGAGAAGGCTTATGATAAAGTTTTGAGGGATGTCTTATGGAGGTGTCTAGAGGCGAAAGTCGTTCCAATGATATATATTAGGGTGATAAAGGACATGTATGATGGAGCCAAAACTCGGGTAAGAACGATGGGAGGAGACTCAGGGTATTTTCCCATTAAGATAGGACTTCATCAAGGATCTGTATTGAACCCTTTTTTTTTTTGCCTTATAATGGATGAGCTGACATGATCTATTCAGGAGGAGGTTCTATGGTGTATGTTATTTGCAGATGACATAGTACTGATTGATGAGACTCGGGCTAAAATTAATGATAGATTGGAGGTTTGGACATACTTTGGAATCTAAAGGGTTCAAACTGAGCAGGACCAAAACAAACTACTTGGAGTGCAAATTCAGTATTGGGAGGGATGAAGCAGACATTGAAGTGACGCTTGCCACTCAATCTATTCTCGAGAGAGAAAATTTTAAATATCTGGTCCATCATCAAGAGTAGTAGTGATATTGACGATGATGTCACACATCGTATTGGGGCAGCATGGACGAAACGGAGGCTTGCCTCTGGAATATTGTGTGATAAGAAAATACCACCTAAATTTAAAGGTAAGTTTACAGAGTGTTGGTTAGACCGTCTTTTGGGGCTTGATTTTGAGATGAGGGTTTTCCGGAAATAGTCTCTCTATCTCTGAGGTAGTGTTAGTCTGCATATATTTCACCCTTTCCAGACCCCACTTGTGGGATTCCACTGGGAATGTTGTTGTTTGGTTAGACCGTCTTTGCTATATGGGGTGCAAAATCTCACATGTTCAAAAGATGCAGGTCACGGAGATAAGGATACTAAGATGGATGTGTGGACATACCAGGAGTGATAAAATTAGGAATGAAACCATTTGGCAGAAGTTAGAGGTGACCCCTGTGTCTGACAAGATGAGGAAAGCGAGACTGCGATGGTTTGGACATGTGCAAAAAAGAAGTACCGATGCTCCTGTTAGAAGGTGTGAGATGTTGGATTTAGGGCTTACACGGAGGGGTATAGGTAGACTGAAGAAGTATTAGGGGGGAGGTGATTTGATAAGATATGGCAAAACTTCATCTCACCGAGGACATGACCTTAGATAGAAAGGAGTGAAGGTCGCGTATTAGGGTAGAAGACTAGGCTAGTAGGGGTAGGTTGATGTCTGGTCTTGATATCATGTGTTGTCATTATCCATCTTATATTTGTTACTTTTATCGTATTTACATACTATTTGCTTTTCATTATTAGTCGTTTCTCTTTATTTTCTTTCTTTTCTTTTCCATTCATTTTTTCCATATCTAATATCTTCTGCTTATGGGGCTTGATTTTTGCGACGAGGGTTTCCAGAAACAGCCTCTCTATTTGTATGAGGTAGTGGTAAGGTCTGCGTACATTTTACCCTCCCCAGACCACACTTGTGGGATTCTACTGGGTATGTTGTTGTTGTTGTCGTCTATTAAGATCATCTTGATCTTCTATTTGAACTTTTCATAAAGCTGATGTACTCTTGGCATCATAAAAGTGGCATCTCAATAGGCTAAAACATAAAATCATCTTTAAACTTGACTTTCTATCAAAGTCTTTGTTATTTTTAGTTTGACATCTGAAGTACTTTAGGATACATAAATAAACAAGTGCTATCTACCAAACTATGGCCTATAGAATGACATACATTAATTAAGTGGGAAAAAAGATTTTACCTCTGTATAAGCATAAACTCCAGCCTCTGTAGATCCCAACGGACTTCCTCTCCTGATGAAATGATTTTCTTTATATATGTAAAGCATTGGCACTCCGGTTGAGAGTTCTAAGTGGATGACCTGTTACCAAGGACCGATTCATACCCAACTAACATACATTCACCAAAAATGCATGATACTAACAGGAAAATGACTACTCATTACCTCCTCAGCAGTTAATTTATCAAGATACATTAGGATGGATCTCAATGAATTTGCATGAGCTACTATCATTACATTCTTTCCACTGGAAAGTTGGGGTTCAATCTGCAAGTAAATGCTCAGTAATGAGAGGTCAAGATATCAAGCCCTGCATCAATAGAAACTAGTCTCCTCTATATGCATTAAACTTTTTATAAGTCACAGCAGCTTACTTGCTCTTTGAAATAGGTAACAGCTCTTCGCAAGCACATTTCCAAGCTCTCACCGTTGGGTGGCCGAGCATCATAGCTTCGGCGCCATTTATAGACTTGCTCTTTCCCGCATCTTTCAGCTGTTTCCAGCTTATTAAACCCTTGAAGTTCCCCGTACCTGCAAAATAAAATCCTTCTGAATCTGGGATGACATCATAATGGAATAGAACAAAATGAGAGTTGTTAAAGTACATTCTTTCATTCAGTTGCCATGCTTTAATAACAGGAACAGATTGCATCTCAGTGCCTTCACTATAAATTTGACTCCATACTTTGGCTTGTTTAGTCTCATTGTGTACAATAACGGGCACCTGAAAATTCAAGAAGGACTTGTGCTTATATACAGTGGCTTTTTCTGTGATAACATATCTTCTGCACAGTATATTGGTGACATACGAACAAAAGAGCACACAATCTTTTGTATAACAACTTCCAGTGATCTTAAACCAATTTACAAGACAAACAGGAACCTCATTTCTTGAATCTCATGGAAAGATTTTACTGAATTTTGCAATAAAGATGCATTTTGTATTTCCGTTGAATTGTTTGTTTGGATGCTAAATCATGTTTGGCCGACATCCATGTCTTACAACATGAGAGAAAAACATAGAAAAAGGTAACAATAAACCACAAATACCAAGAAAAAGGATAACAATATCCAAGAAATAGGAAGAACATTTCTTGCAACACAATAAACAGAAAGCCTTATTTGTTGATGAATCTTAGGATACTCTTATTTCTCCTTGCTAATTCAAGTTGTGTCTATACTTTTAATTGATTTTTCCTTCAAGAAAAAATTCAAGCTGTCCACATGAATAATGATTTCGGAATCAGGAATATTAAAATAAACCAGCCCAAATAATTGGAAATAATTAGCAACCAAATTTAACAATTGATAAGGGGAACTTTCTGCAGAATGGCTCACCAAGAAATGGACTAGTTTTGGCATATGTATGACAGATCCTAATGGGACTTGGCATAGCATAAGACCAGATTCAGCATGAGGGTAGCTGTAATTGTTCCACCCGTACATGAAGTTATTCAAACGAAAGAGAGAATTCAGGAATGTTTTTAGTGCTACCCTAAGTCATTTCAAAGATTTGCACTAGTTAGCAGCACCATGCTTCAAAAAGACTAGCTGTTTCAAAGAGCAAAACGTAGAAATACCTTCTTGCAATGGTGCTCTGTTAGAGCAAGCATGGCCGTCATCTGAGAACGAATCAATGCAGAGATGTAGACGACATCGATGGGTAAGTATCTAATTCTCTTACCAGCTTCAATAGCTTCTTCTACTCCTTTACTGGTGAGTGGCACATCTACACAACCAGTGAAGAGGTTCTTTTCATTCCACATCGATTCTCCATGCCGTATTAAGATCAAGTATGATTCAGCTGCAGGGAATAAAGCCTTAAAAAGGACAAGATCACAAACTAGAATCCAGATACCACAAGGAATAACGAGTACACTAACTTTTTGATAGATGATAAGAAGAATTACTGGGAAAGAATTTACTCACGTACTGTTCTCCGTGAATCATTGGTACTTGACAATGAGGAGAAAATTGGCTTAAGAGCACATACAGATGAATTTGATGAATACTCCGTGCAGTTTATGGACTGCCTCAAACTGCATCTCTCTTTTCTAAACACTGGTTTCATTTTAAGACTCCCAGATGAAGATGTGACCAAGAAGTCCCTAGCATCCTCATTGGCAGCAAGGCAGCTACAACTTGTGAAGTGTATTTCTTGGTGACAAGCAGCAGCAACCATATCTAATATGCAGTTATCCCAACTAAGCATCATAAAAGAAAACAAAAGAAAACAAAAGTAAACAGAATAGACATCCCCAGTGTTCAGCTAAATTTAATGAACAAAGAAAGACTGCATTTCATACATATTGATAGCTAATTCTCACCTGGGTTAATGGAAGATTTTTAAAATGGACAAACAAATTCTGATAAGTTTGTGATCAACTAGTACAAGCAATTTCATGGATAGCTAACAATAAACTTTTCAAAGAATAACTTTACACCAGAATTGTGTTGTCATAAATCATATCAAGCTGATTATAGATGTTCACAGTCATGTAACTAGGGAAAAAAAGGCAACCCCACGAAAGCTCCCACTATGTACTGGTCCAGAGCTGACCCATCCGGTCTTACTCTGCATTTCTGCAAGAGGACTTGAACCCGTGACCTTAACATCAACTATCCAAAGGGCACATGCTTCTACATGGAGTAGAGACATTTCCTACTAAAGGGTATTAAGCAGAGCCGTAAAAAGATGGATTAGAATAACTCAAAATGCATAAAAGAGAAGAAAAATATGGAATCTTGATTCTATATGAAAGTTGCCAAAAAGATGATCTTTACCTCTCTCTCTATGATCAAACTTCCGTGTAATCCAACGAATGTAGACACAGTTAAAGCGGTACATGTGAACACGGAGATCTCAGAGAATGGCTGCCGGAGGTCGCTGTCAGTCTGTCACACTAAAACTGCGATGTCGTTCATACCTCAAGGGCCTTGTTCCATCTTGGGCTTGGATTAGGCTAATTTGCACGGGCACAGAGTATAATTTTGTTTTATAATTCTATAATCATGAAAACTCATATTTTTAGAAATTACCAGTTTGGTAGTATCTCATTTCTTATTTTTTTTTCAATTATACTCTTATTTAAATTTAAATAATTTTAATTTATTTTTTATCCTCTATTATTTATTAAACTTTACTCTAATATATGTACTGTTGTAGTATTACTTATTTTTCTCCGTATTAACTTTTGAGACTTCTTTTTCATCTCTCGTCTTTTCTTTCACGTTTTAGTCTATTTTTTGAGGTTCATTTTTTTTTACAGTTCTTACTTCTTTTTCTTTGTATTATTTGTATGGATTGGAAATATATTAGCTTCTATGTTTCCATACTTGATTCTATGTATTAATTTTTTAAAAAAGTTTTATTAAAAAATATTGATAAATTTAATATTTATAATAATTAAGGACATTTTTATAAATTTTCAAATTATGATACAATATCATACAGTCAAATCAAATAACAAATTATCATTAAACAGTAGCAACTCATACAGTCTATCATACATTATGAAACCATGGTGAACCATCATCCAAACAAGCTGTAAAAGGATAGAATTGATAAAATGTCCTCAATAAGGATGGTTTTGCAAAAATGTCCTCAATAAGGATGGTTTTGCAAAAATGTCCTCAATTCCTTTAAAAATTTATTTTGAGACAAAATTGTCCTTCAACTATTTCATAAAATTAATTTTTGTCTTATAGGCAAGATTTTGCCCTATTGAATGTAAGTATAACTTATCAGAAACACTAAAAACCTTGACTTAGAGGCAACAACAAGAGTAACTTATGTCTCATGGGTAAGATGTTATACTATTGTGTTAAGTATAATTTTTTAGATATACTAACTCTTGCCTTTGAGGCAATACCTGCTTATGTTTGATGGACAAGATCTTGCACCTTTGAATGTAAGTATAACTTATTAAACATGTTATAACTCTTGTCTTTGAGTTATTTATTGAAAAAGACATTTATCAAAAAAAATTCTTATTTTAGTTATGGATCTAACAAACAATTTGTATAACTTTAAAAATAATAATTCTGTCTTATAGGCAAGATCTTACATTGTTAAATGTAATAACTTATCAAATACACTAAAACATTGACTTAGAGGCAACAACAAGAGTAACTTATGCCACATAGGCAAGATGTTGCACCATTGTGCTCAGTATAAGTTCTGAGCTACGCTATAACTCTTGTCTTTTAGGCAATACCTACTTATGCCTCACGGGCAAGAAAGAAAAGGGCAGAAAGGTAATTTGATCAACTTAAAATTGAAAAATGGATATTTTTGTACCATTTTTCTTATTGAGGGTAAAAAATCAAGATCAATCCATTTTTGGGACACTCAGTGTAATTTTCCCAATTTGCACAAATGTGATCTTTTGTTTAAGTAGCCGTTCCACTTGCCAATGTAGCCTAAAAACTAGTTCCAACAATGAACCAATAATAAAACAACATCAATAGATGGTTCCTCTTTGAGGTTTCAGAAGAAGTGTTCATGCGCATTCAGTTCTTCGGTTTGATTTTAACAAATTTTGATTCAATTCTTTAATTTTTGATTTTGAAAAAGTATACGCCATATATCTAAACTTAATTCGGTTTGATTTTTTTAAGTTCAGTTCGGTTTCATTCGATGTTTTGAAAATGATTTTTCGGTGCAAACTAATTAAAAATAAAATGAGGACAAAATTAAAGTATAAGACACTTAAAAACGTAAAATCATATTAAGTAATGATGTGTCCCCTTGAAACACTTATTGTGCTTAAAAACTATATTTATCTTTGTCAAGAACTTGCACCTCCAACTATTGTTTGAGGAAAACAAACAAGAAGACAAATTTCTTTACATGACACAAATTGACAAAAATATATTTGAAGTTCTGTTGAAAAATAATATTTCAAGTTAACTATATGAATTACAAGTTTGTTGCTATTATGATTTATTTCATAAATGATTTAATTGTTAATTGA
>JBCEWC010014580.1:0-14277 GCA_038996855.1 Solanum aculeatissimum
ACCAATCAAACACATTGCAGTGTATCACAGTACACGATACACCAACAGTTTGTTTGATTCATCATACATTTGAATGACTAACATAATCTATATGAATCTAATGCATGATACAATATTTTTTCTTATGATTCACCAGTTTATTTCTCGCTGCTATCAGTTTATGAATCTAACGCATATTTTGTCAGAGCCACACAATAAATAGATTTATCATATCATATGAACCAATCAGACACCTTGCAGTGTATCACAGTACATGATACACCAACATTTTTGTTTGATTCATCATATATATGAAATATTCATATATCGAAGTTCAAGAGGATTCATCGCTTTGGCAAGGGATTAGCGAGGTATCTTCAGGAGGCTATAACTTCCATTGTTCTTGATGGAGGCATATTTCAGAGTGTGGTGGATCACACTTGCATGATAGAGTGCATCAGACATGATAGATAAGGTGGCAGGAAGAGATTCCATCAACATGGCCAGTTTAGTGGGAACCCGCCATGTGATCGGGAGTTTCAAAGGCAAGGCCATCAAGATTGGGCAATTCATGTAGCCATCCTAGCATCTGACAGTGTTGACAGGTCTAGGCGTAATTAGACAGGCTGTGATAGCTCTCTTGGTGCAGCCAGACATGGTGGTTCTTTGGCACAGTCATCTCAGAGGAGAGATCCTAGAGCTTGTTATGTTTGTGGTGAGGTTGGGCACTTCACCAACCATTTTCCACACCGTACATCTCCTGCCCAAGCTTTAAGGTCTCAATCAACCCATCCAGCTCTAACACTAATAGTAAGAGACACCTCTCAGGGCATAAGGAATGGTACTAGAGGAGGTGTCCAACAACTACTCCATCACTCTTTTATCGCGAATAAACAATGTTGTTTTCCCAAATCCTAGCATGCCTCAACATAATTGCCACATTCGACATTTTTTGTGTTTACAGTATCCTTCCTATTTGTTATAGGTTGATCGAAGATCTGTAAATTTTTGAATTTTTGAATATTTGAAACGTATTGTTGCCTTATAGGGATTTGGTTAGGGTCTGTTTAGCAAAATTTTAGGGATTGGATTCTACTTTCCGTTTAAACTGTAACTGAAATTGATTATAATGAACCGTTACTTGTGAATCTAGTATAATGCAGTATATCCACATAATCATTATTTTAAGGGATTTTTGTAATTTTGCAAAGGATGGGGATATATTGAAATTAGTTACCTACACTGTGTTAATAATGACTATTTTCCTAATAAAAAAGAAAAACAACACGTGTGGATCATATATAATAAAGCCCATGAAAAGTTTGTGTACATCTCACACAAGCTCAACTTAATGAGCAGTGAATCCTACCCTCATTATGTTGACTATTATAGAGATTAAAAAAAATTGAAGGATATGAGTCATGAGCAAAATTAATCTTCATAAACTTAAATATTAAAGTCATGAACAGAATGTTTTAGTTTATTGTCTTCATAAAGTATTGAACTGGGCGTTGCTTCATGTTACCCTTTCTTTTGTGGAACCAGCCACATAAGGGTTCAAACTCCAGACCAGGTGTTCTCTAAAGGGATCAATTGCTACAGTGTATGAGAACAATACTTAATAGAGTCTATTAGTAATGCTTGCATTAACTATAAAGAGATATCTTTTATGCGTTATTTGATCTGGTGTACTAAAAATAGCATGCATTGCATACCATGTTAAATATTAGTGAGCAAGCTCATTCAATGGACCAAAAGATGAAGTGAGAACGAGGAAGAATTGAATCAAATATTACTACCAGAAAAGCTAAAGATTTTTACTTCAATTCCACATTATAAAAAAAACAATAGTATACCAGAATGTCATATAGAATCAAATGTCTTTCATTCATATCTCAAGGCAAGGGCTGGTTTTCATGAACACAAAAAACTCAGCAATTCTCATGCCCACTACAATGTCAATTGAAAATTACAAAAACCACCACCATCAAAACCAAGTATTCTTTTGAAGTGGAATAGTAAAAAAAAATTCCTTGTATACCTAGACTAAAATGGTGGCAAAGAAATTCCAGGATGAATGAAATAAAGTTTCAGGATAGCATTGAAGCTATACCGATGGAAACCAGATGTTTCATCTTAACGAACGATCCATCTTCAAGATTTGCTCTGCTGACAAGAACCAAGAGTATATAGTTCCTGTTTAAAAAAAGTGGAGCAGAAGTAGTAAGTTTCGCTTTCTCAAACATCAAAATTTGCTACAAAAAACTTTAAAAAATAAAAAGGAGGTTACCTCAGAATAACGGATATGATCCTTATGCAAATTAGAGGTTTTCACGATTGTCTCCCACTTGGTACCATCAGTGTGGGACTTCTGATTCTGCTTCTTAGAGTTAAAACTCAAGAATGAGGTTCTCAAAGGAATGGAAGGCAACGTGCGCCAAAGCCAAGACTCGGAGGGAGATTTAGGTAATGGTGGTTGTAAAGTAGATTCCAAGGAGGTGAGATTAGTATCTTTTTCATTTTGGTTAGCTACATTTTCTGTTCCTAAATTTCCACAAGGATGCACTTTTGAAGACTCTATGGCTCCAGATACTGTATCAAGGTTTTGCTTTAGTTTCAAAGACTCCTGATCAGCAGAACCTTTGTCTGTTGATATGAACATGGAAGAAGCTTCCACCAAATCAAGGGAAGACTCCTTTTCAATAATCTGTTTGATATTTTTATCTGAAACATCCGAGTGCTTGGCACCTTGAATAGGAACCATGTCAGCCAAGTTTTCAAGCACTTTATTGTTTTCAACCAGAGTTTTCATGTTCTTATCCGAGTTCACTAAACCCTTGGGTTTTGAAGCAACAGTTCTAGGGGCTGAAATTTGCACATTATCAACAGAATCTATGTACAAGGTTTTCTCAACTACTTCACTTGGCGAATCAAAAAACTTTCCTGTGCCCATTCGCTGTGGTACTGCTTTGTCCTTAACAGTGTAGCAACCTTTGCGGAATGAATCAAAGCGACTAGCCCAAAGACTCTCCATTTCCTTTGGCACACCAAGAAACCTTGTACCCTCATTGAATGGAGATGGGGGTGCTACATTTCGATAAGGAGATATAGCCCCACTTCTTGAACGCCTACCAGGAGAGATTCCAACTAGCTTACATGAATCATTAGGGTTAGACAGCTGCCCGGACAAACTCCTATTATCAGCTTTGTACAGCTCACGAGACAGTACTCCAGAATGAAATCTTTGCTTGTTTATGGTATCACAAGCATTCTGCAAAGAACCTGATTGTTAGAAACAAACATAAATCTTATTAGGACAGAAAAAGTTAACTGTGACTATGATTATTACCTTCTCAAGAGGTCCACTATAAGCTTTTCTAGATAATTTCTTGACTTCATGAGCATAAGATGTGGGACTCTGGGCCATCTTTGGTTTCATTCCTGAAACTCTCTTTACTGCTTGAACCGGGGGTGAGGGAGCGCGTGTCTTCACTTTCAGTCCTGGCAGTGGATTTAATAGGCACAAAGAATTCTTCACACAAATCCGAGGGAAAAATTTCCACCCTTTACTTGGCTTTTTGTGTGGATTCTCAGACACATCATCTTCAGTTTCACTTCCTACATCAGCTGGATGGCTGCTATAATATGAGACAGGGTTAGACTCCAATGGCTTAACCAAAGGCTTTCGTTCCACAGGGACAAGTTTTTTGACTGGCATCGGTTGTTCAGCAGAGACTGGTTTTTTATGAACATATTGAGGCGTCTCCAATACAACAGCTTTTGCTGCAGGCAAAAACCGACTCATCATAAAGTCTCTAGTTTGGGAGTCAATGGAAAAAGTTCCGGATGGTTGCAAATCTGAAGTTTGATGCCCGCTCAGACCACTGACGCTGCAGTTCAAGGATAAGGATTCGGTAGGTGACATTGTTTCAGGAGCATCAGAATAGGCACCATCCTCACTTTCTCTATCTCCTCTTGTGTATATACTTTCCACCAGACTATCCAGTAAAGCTGCATGATCCATCCAAGGAAGTCCTTCAGCTGGAGACCTGTAAATGTTATGAGTACGAGGCCTTTCACCTGAATAGAACCGAACAGTCTCTGGCAATCTTCCTGGGGGAAGCCTAGGACTACTTGAACGCTCCACACGAAGGCTAGTTCGGACTTCATTGCCATCTTTTGGTCTTCCAGGGGTCTTTTCCCACACAAATGGAACAGCTACTGGTTTAGTCACCTCACTCAATTCCCAATCTGATTTTTTGACAGGTAGTGATTGTTGTCGATTTGGTGGTACCTTATCTACCATCTTTTTATTTGCTCTCTCATTTGGTGTTAAAGATGATGATATTTTCCTCACCGATAGAAGAGGTGCATTGAAATCCAGCTGCTTTTTCGCCATTTGTCTGTGCTTCTAACAACTTTTGTATCCTTTCCTTTTGAAATGAAATTAGCAACCAAGAATGGCGTATATGCCTTCCAAATCTTCAAGCAATCACTACATATAGAGAATTCCAGAAATCAAAATACAGTTTCAAGAAAGAAAACTGGTTAGCAACCTATCTCCAGACAGAATTAAGTAGAATAGAGGAAGGAAAGCCCTACATTGAACGCCTCAGATTCAGAATTGTACTAATCAAAATTAAGTGAAACTACAAAACAGATACTATTGATTAGATATGCCCCATTGAAGCATCTGTCTTTAACAAAGAGAAAAGAGAAGAATAACTCTTTATTACCAATCCTCCACCCCCACCCAAAAGCAAAAAAGGAAAACAGAATTCAGAGATAATGGGGAATCAAAGGATCATTATACAAGTAAATATTGAAGAAGGGCTGCTAATAAACAATTAAATCCCAGAAGAAGTGAGAAAAAGAGAGAAATCATAAACCAAGAACACTTGAAAATCTTATTTCCTTGTTAACTCCTAACTTAATACTCCAAAAAAATAAGATCTTGTCAGTCACTAAGTAGCCAAAACAGAACCATACCCAACTACAGGATAAAACCTAACATCACTTGTCCATTCCAGAATTTTTAAATTTTCTTTAGCCACACCATTATCATTTTCCAAGAAGCAAGAGGATGCATCATCAAACACAAAAGATAATACTCAAGAAAATGAGTTCATACCTATACAGAGAGGGAAAAATCTGAAAACTTTAGCAAATTTCAAGAAAAAGAGCAGCCCCAAGAAGACAATGTTGATGTTTGATACCTTGAAGCTGAAGAGGGGGAAGTTAAGGAGTGAAAGTTGAGTGAAATGTGTCCTTGAATGATGGCGCGAGTTGTGGAGAGAAACAAAAGGGCACAAATTGGAGAGAGAAAAAATGCAACAATGGTCAGCCTTTGCTTGGTGCTTTTTGCTTTTTTATTGATGACTGTAGTAGACTGGATGGGGGGTCCAAAGTGATACTGCACAATGGAAGAGGGGATTATATTGACAGTTAATAGACTAACGGCCTTAAATTCTTCGGCTCCTCTATTTTACAGTACTTCCACAGCTTTATTTTCAGTAATAACTATTTTTTTTGCGCAAATATCTCTTGAAAATCAATTTTCTATTTCTATAAGGTAGTAATAAGATTTTTTTATATTTTATCCTCTTCAAATTTCACTTGTGAAATTTCACTGTATGTATTGTTATTGTTGTTTGTAACTTAATCACTTAAGTCAGCCAAAATTCGATAATTTGTATTAAAATTTGATTGAATTTGAAATCTACTAAAAAAATAGAAATTTCAATCATCTTATCACAACTTAACATCACCTTTATCTTTTATCCTTAAATATTTTGATCCATTATTAATTTGATTAAAAGGTACTAGTACTACACTACTAGATACATCCTAGTCTACAATTAAAAAAATATATTATATATCTTTTAAGAAACATATTGAATAGGCTTTAATTTATAGAAGTATTTGTCAAAAATATATCTTAATCTCTCTCTCACTCTTAATTAGCTCAGAAAGGTAAATTTGAAAAGAAAAAAAAAGTAAAGAAATGTTTCTTGTTTGTCTAAAATGTTAAATATTTTAAAATAAATGTATTTTGTCAGAACAATTAATATTTGGGATCGAAGGAAGTTAAAAAAATACATTATAAATGATGTCATTAATACATTATATATGTGACTACATTTTTTTTAAAAGATAAAAAGGTAATACTGTAATATTTTGAGAGCAGAGTATTTAAATCCATATAATTAACACGGACATGGAGACCCAACTACTTAACAGTGGCTGGGATTCAGAAATCATCAACATAGTATTTAATGTATCATATATTAATTTCATTTATATTTTTAACATTTAAATTTCTCACAAAAATAATTAATTATGTAAATACATAATTTTGTAATGTCTATTCATGCATGTGCTCTTGAATTGCCAATTGTGGACATTGATAGGAACTAATATTGTATCTCTTAGATAATTGTGTTAGTGATACTGAAGGTAAATATTTGGAACTTATCTATGGATTAACTTCTTTTAATAGCTGTAAAAAATGACCTTCAAGAGGTTTTTTTCTTTTTATGACTATCGTAATTCACTAATTTGATAAATAAAAATTTGCATTTAAAATATTCATTAGTTGAAAAAAGTACCTCCTACCAAATCAAAGTTTTTCGCTTAAATTTGAAACTTCTAAATAAATGATATCATTGACATAAAGAAGGATACTATTTAACCAATACCTCGACGTTAATCGAGCAATTGATGCCTTTTTATTACTTGCTTTCATTTTATATCCCACCCCCAACAAAAAATAACAGAATAAACCACGCAAGACCCTACATTTTTAGTGTGATTTCCTAAGTCTTGAAATAAAACTATTCATATTGGAAAAACTCTTGCATAAATTTGTAAATTCAAACAATTCCTCATGGAACCCATTGAATATGACTCACTTTTTCTTCTTGTGAGTAATGTGAATGAAAAAAGTCAAAAATAAATAAATTGATACTCCTCTCACTTAATTTGTGCATTAAGTTATGCTTTTAGACTCTGGTGGTTGTATATTAAAATAATATTTTTAATAATTTCTTGGTATAAATTTTCAACAACTTTCTAAAAAGCTTTTAAGAAACTGCCAATGGGGCCTCAATGAAAAGTAAATTCTTCAAACTAATTTTTTCATTAAAGACTTTTTTTTATGATTTGATGACTTTGATTGAATGTGTCATCAATCCAAGAGTATTTGTTTATTGGACAATTATTATTATTTTTTGGTTAATTAAGAAAGGTTTGTCTGTTGGCCACGCTTAATTAAATAAACATAAAGGTAAAAGACAAAAAAATGTCACCTAAATAAACGGATGGCATCTTTCAAGAAAAGACACAATTATTTTAGTTATACAGAGACATAAGCGCCGAATTTTCAGTATGTTTAGTGATTTGTTTGGATTTTGCTTTTGTAATTTAAGTCATATTTGGTCGTCAAAACAAAAAGATATTTAACAAAAATAATTAATTTTTATTTACATATTGCCGTAAAAATACTTTAAAATAATTAAATATTATTGAATTTAAAGTCTTTAAGATCTTTAATAATACATGTAGAGAAAGGGTTTTAATTATCATTGAATATGTTATTGTATATAGAATTCTGATTATAAATATTTATATTATATTATTATATTTATTAAATAATAATCATAAAGGTTCCCCCTAACCCCCCCCCCCCCTAGAGACTTGTTTTATTTTAATATTTAAGAAAGTGACACAAAAAAAAAAAAGGAGATATAGAAAGCATGATATCTGGTTAGCTAAACTTGTGAATTTGTCCTAGATTGGCGCCAATTTTTTTGATGGTTACTTTATATTTAGAAAATATTTCTTCGTCTTCAATTAGTTGAATTTTTGAGTTGTTTTTTAATATTTAAAATAGTTAAATTATTTAAAGTTTAAGATGAATATTTGATTTTTTTTTATATTTATCCTTTTATTTATTAAAATATTTTCTTCAGGGAGTATTATAAAATCAAAATTGTATTTGGGAAATGATTCACAAGCATGAAAAAATCGGGTGAGTTAACTTTTTTAATTCTCAGATAAGTATATTTCAGTTGGGTACTTGGGTGTTACTTTTGTAATTTAAAGTTATTGTATTCTCTATCAAGATTTCTTTTTTATACTCAAAATCTCTATTAATTTTTTTCTTTTCATACTCAATATTCAAATTCAAAATATTTAATTAAAGGTGAAAGAACCTAATAAAATCTTATCTCCACTTAGTATTTAATGTATTTTATTATTGTTGAGTAGTAAATTAGGTGAAACTGCACATAGTTAAGTGACAAAAAAGCATACAAAAAGCACATGTCATGTTAATATTTTTGAGGTAAATATTCTTGATAGTGCTTAAATAATTCAAAGGTTAATACACTATAATGTCTGAATTTAAACCTAATAACTTGTTTGTTCCATTTTCTCCTATTAATTTTGTGAAATAAAATCATTTTGGAACTTGGAAAATGTACTTTTTAGGATTTAACAACCTTAAAACCCCAAAATTTCATAAAAATTGCTCTTTCCTCTTTGGTTTCTCTTTGCTTAATAAATGCCGTGTACTTTTGAAAGTAAGGAAGGCAAAGAGAATCATGGGGAAATAAAGTGCTCCAACGACTTTCCTTTTTTTTCAAAAATAAAAAGTATTGTGATGAAAAATAAATTACAATCACAAATAAAATATGAAAAAAAATATAATTTTATTCATATACAATATGTGTATAGATCTATTCATCCCTTGACTCTTCTCAGTGTATTTCTCGAAACCCTTTTGCTTTATATAGTCATGAATTAGGATTTAAAGTAAAGTGACCTCCAAAAAACCCTGACTGAAATAAGTCTCATCTTGTAGAGTTTTACAAAATTTCGATGTCTACAAATATCTGTGTATCCTTGTTTACATTATTTTTCTACCTTAATTGAATAAATTTTCTACTTTATAGGACCCAAAATTACAATTTTCCCTTCTCATTTTTTCCTTGGTAATTTCCATCCCTTTCTTATTTTTCCAAAAAAAAAGAAAGAAAAATTAATGCAATTGCCTTATAGAGATTAAAAATAAAAAGTCTAATTTCAGATTGCAAATAAATTTAGGAGGTCCCCTACCATAATGCATTTTTTGGTTAATGAAATGCATAACAATAATTGAGTATAGGGCATGTGATGTTGTCTTGTAATTTAAGGACTTCACAATCAATATGATGGCTATTTATTAGCCTCTTCTTTTTTACTTCTTCTTTCACCTCTCAAGCAATCTTCTCATTACTATTCCCCTTGAATTGTTCAAGCATTAAACATGGGCCACAAAAGTTGGGTCAGCTACCATCTTCTCATTATCTATTTTTTCAACTGCCTGTGAAAATGGGAAAACACCAAAACCTCACCCATGTTAGGTCACATCTTCGAATTATTTAAATTCAATTTTCCTTTGGAGCCATTATTGGAAATAACAGACCTCCTAGTTGTTTCATTTGGGCGTAATATAAAGATATCGGTAATTTTATCAAATTATGTCTTGAAAAATATAATAGGAAAATGACCATAAATAATGATAAGAATAAATTTGGAACTACGTGTAAAATTATCTCTTAATTTTATAAACTAGACAAATATTTTTGAATATCTATTTTTAGTATAATGGACAAGTAAAGATGGACGAAGGGAGTATTTCACAAAAAAAAAAATGCATTGTATTTGCATTATTTTAATGAATACAACGCACATTGAATGATAAATTAAACCTACGAAAAAAATAGGATATGAGATTGATGAGCTACTGTAAAAAGGACAAAACATAAAATATGATTATTAAATAATAAGTAAAGAAAATATGAGAAGAAATATTATGGTAGCTACCAACATAATCACACCAATCGATCACTACATGAAATGAGAGTACTATTCATCATTACGTAACGATGCATTTAAATGATACAATATAATAAAATTTAAATAGCAATCAAAATCACATGTGTAATATTTCAGCTTTAAAATACCCTCGAGGTGGTTTATGATATAAAACAAAAAAAAATTGAGAAAAATGGTGGGAGAATTAGAAAAAAGTTTAGAGATGCAGGAAATGTTTGTCGTAATGTTAGGATAAATGTATGGATGAAGAGTTCAGTCGTGTCTATGTTTGAATAGTAAAGACAACATTCCATGTGCTAACTGGATTACACACATGTTATGATTTGACTCATATTCCCATAAACATCATGGATCTACCCATGCCTTATCCACATTGTCAACAAAATATGACACTTTGCACAAATTGAGTATTATCCTTCCATAATCCATTTTATTCGACTTAATTAATTAAGACTGTTCTGAAGGCAAAATGTACCTTTGACCCCTTCTATTTTTCTAATCTTTGAAAAAAGTAATAGTTTCTCCAATTGATTCCGAGAGAATGACTATAATTCAAATTGTAGTACTAAAAATTTGAATCTCAATAACATCATAATTATTGTTCTTTAGTTGTACATTTTCAATTTTCCTATTGATTAAATATGTAACTTCCATACACTATGCTATATCGAATAGTGATAAAGTCAAAATACTTCAAAACAATATTGCATAGTTGAGTCTCAAAATAATCGGCATTACGCCAATATGGAGAGAGTTATGGAGCATGGACATTAGTTAAAAAAGAATGTACAAAATAAAGAAATAAATATCAAAATAATATCTTTACAAGATTGTTACAATACCTAAAACAAGCACAAAGAGTCTATCTCTATATTAACTATATTTAGGTGATTGAAAATTAATTAACAATAACCAGAAGATTTACAAGTGTAATTCATAATCTGCTTTAGGCCAAAATATTATTGCTTTGTCGTAACGTTGGAAGGCCAACGCAATCATTTATAAACCAAAATGAGTTGGGCTCAACTTAGGTAATAGCACACCCCATCTAACCTTTTAGTCCATCTTTTACTCAATCCATTTCTAAAGTAATTTTTGTTGGTTTATTTTGTTTTTAGTGGACAAAAAATGAATGCTTATCAACATTAATTTTACCAACATATCAACTGCTTATGATCATCTTCAATACACTCTACAAATACGTAAGTAGTTATTTTTAAATTCGTTTTCAGCATTTAAAAGCCTTGATTACCAATGGGAAAAGTTACAAATTATGAAAAAGGATAAAAGATGAGATTGGACGTTTTAAAAAGTCATGTGAAGTATATAATTGAGAAGAACTCAAATTCAGAGCAATTGGTTGGTTTGACCAACTTTGCTGATATGAGTAATGAAGAGTTTGTACTCCTTCCGTTTCATATTACTTACCCCTTAAAAAAAAGTTTTAATTAGAGGTGTATTATACTAAACCAACTTTATTTGCACTTTCGTAAAAATGTACGGTATTTGTTTTCTGCATAACATCTCCAGGATCTTGTTGGGCATTTTTGGCATGTGGATCTATGGAGGGAATAAATGCAACATTTACTGGTGAACTAAAACGCCTTTTAGCTCAAGAAAATTGTTGACTGTGTTTCAGAATTATTATTAAACGTAGATAATCAAGAATTTTTGTACATTTTTTCTTTTAAATATTTTTCTACAATATTTACTTAACAAGAACCAGATTGACACTAACTTAGTTAAGTTCTTTCAACGCATCGCATCAAACTGATTCCTCTTCCATTGAACAGTTTGGTCCATTTCTTCTATTCCCTTAGTACCACTACTCCATGGTAGCTTGAGCTTGGCCATTGTTCTCTTCCTTGCAGCAACTCCAATTTTGTCTCCATAGTCCTGAAAAAGGAAAACCAAAAGAGGAAGGAGAAGGGGTTGTGAGAATCCAATTTACACCTATTGGGTGTATGTGTGACAATGTGAAAGACCACGTGAATGCCACTAGACTATAAGTCTCGGTGTGGTGGTATGACGAAGCTATTGAAGATTCAAAAGATTGGTGGTAATTATCAAGAAGATATTGAAGCTTAAGTCATACCTTGTGGCAGAGGCCTTGTAAAACGTCACAATATGGAAAGTCTTGTGGGCAACATAATTTTGAATTCTCACAGCAAACACCATTTTCAATTGGACAGCATCCGTGAACTAAGCACATGCCAAAGAAATCTAAGCCGCAGCAGCATGTTTGACCTTCTGGGCAGTAATATAAGCCGTCTTCACATACATTTGGTTTTGGAGAAGGCGGTGGAGGAACCAGAGGGGATGGTGGAGTGGAAGACAATTCTTTCTTGGGATAAGAAGCCAATGAATTAATAGCACAAACCCCATATGGCAAACTAGTGTTCCTTTTTATATATGCATACCCCTCCATGCCCCAAGATTTTCCCCATGAATTCTTGATAATCCAATAGTCAACCCCTCCTTCTGAACCGTATCCTATAATTAATACTGCATGGGATAAGTCATCTGGATTACTAGAGCATTCTCCATCATAGATTCCCTGCATTAACCACAAAAGTAGAGAATTTTAAGAGCTTAGAGAATTTTAAGAGCTTAACATTGGGGTTTGTTGAAAGAAGATACTACAGTGTATGAATAGTTACCCCTGCATATAGCTGAAAATCAAGGCTTTTTCCATCTATGCCTACACTAACAGGTTGTCTAGCAACAGCACAAAGTATGGCACTTTCTTCTTGTGCAACACCTTGGTATCCATCAATTGTTACAGCCTTCTTGTTCAACTAGTGAGCAAAAAAGATAAACATTTTCTCCTTAAAAAGTAAAGCTAAAAGAAAACAAAGATGTTACAGGAAAATGTAGTCATCACATGCCTTGTTGTAACTGCAAGTGCCTCGAGAGTCGATGTACAGATAATCAGCTGCTGAATCAATACCCCCATTATTGATCACAAATTTAATAGCAGGGTCCATAAGTCCACCTTCACACCCTTTATTCGAGATGTCACAGTTGACAAGTTCTTGAGTTGAAAGACTAATAAGTTTCACCAGTGACTAATGCATTTATTCCTTCTATGGCTCCCCACACAGAAAATGCCCGATAACATCTTGCATTTGTAATGCAGAGAATCAAAGATATTTTGCCAATGGCACATATTTTCAGGATCACTGATATCCGAAGACATCATTGGTGCTAGCTGCCTAATTTAGGATAGTACTCATGGAAGCTTTGGTGCTATATCAACCTTCTACTTGAGAATCACTAGATCAACAGAGTGCTTATAATGGAAGTGAGGCAGCAAAACATTGATGGTTGTAATCCTGATTTTTACTCTCTTTTTTCTTTCATTAAACAGGCATCAACAAAATGGGAATTTAAGATCTACGAACATTAATGAAGCTACAGTTATGTCTCTCTTTTGTTCAAAACTTGACTGCCATGTCCAATATCGAGTTTAAGTGACAACGTAAAAAATCAATATCATGTCACTTATAAGGTAAATTACAAGTAAAGGTCTGTGATAAGCCTTAAACAGTAAGTCCGTAAAAATGGAAAATTGTGAAATGACTCAACTTAATATGCAGTAGAGATGAGAACAGCTTACCAAATCCTTCTTGGTCCTTGACCTCGGTGACAGCCCCATGTTTCCTCCAATCCTTAGAAGGAGGAGCATCACAAGAATTTGCAGAAATGGTGTTGTTCTTCTTGTTGAAAGGCATCTTAATGTTTGAAGTATGAAGTTGTCTGAACTCTTCATTGCTCATATCAACAAAATTGTTCAAACCAATTAAATGATTTGAATCTGATTTCCTCTTTGAGTTCTTTTCCACTATATACTTCACATTCCTTATAAAATTCTCTAACCTCATTTCTTCCTCTTTCTCATTCTTGTAAAATTTCCCATGTTTCTGTTTCCATTCTTGATAAAATTGGAACACTCTTTCTTCTGAAAGAGGCTCACTTGGTGTGTCTAGTATTGGAAAATCAGTAGTAAAAGAAGAAACTTGAGATGATAATGCAGCTAAGATAAAGAAAAGTGGGAAACTAAGAAGAAGAAAAAGGTGGGATTTTTGTGTATGTCCCATTTTTTAAAGCAACACTATCCAATAAATGACTTTGAGATTCTTCTGCTATATATAGCTTTTGAAAAGATGACCCTTGTGGTCATGATCAGTTAGCAAGAGGAACAAGCATACAAACTTTTATAATTATTTGATTGAATAATAGTGTGACAAATTTTTTTAAAGGGACTGGTGTGTGGATATTTTGAGTGCACTTGCTCCTAAAACATTATCCTGTAGAAAAGAAACTATAAGGGCTCGTATGATTTGAGGATAAGTTATGATGGGATAAGTTATGATGGGATAAGTTGTGTTGGGATTAGTAATGATGGGATAAGTTATG
>JBCEWC010014581.1:0-14277 GCA_038996855.1 Solanum aculeatissimum
GCTATGATGGCTTGATCGAGGACTTTCGGGTTCTCCTTTGCCATGTCACATCTAGGCCCCTATCCGGGTCGTGACACGTTAGCTACCTAACCTAAATTCCAACTATTCAATAGGTATTTACATATTCCAGCTCAATCTAAGCAATTGGAAGTTGTAGCTTACTTGTAGGCCAATCACACATTCTCTGACTAATAATACTAGAGCTTTCCCTTTTCATACAATCTCTGATTATTGCCACACTATCAAAAATAGAATCATAACATCAATACAATCGTTTTAACACTAAAATCATAAAATTCAGAGAGGGATCAATTTTGGGGTAAAAAATGGATATATGAGACCCATAATGAGAATTTTGGAATTAATCTTGATAACTAATCAGCTCCCCTAACTTGTGTCCCAAAATAGGACACAATTTGAGCCTAAAAAATCCGATAAATCAATTATGCAAGAAAACCCAAAAATCAACTCAAGAACAAACCCATGGGAGCAGTTAAAACACATTATTTACCTAAAACGGAGCCTCTATAGCTAATTCTAACCACACAATGACGTTCCTCTCAAAACAATCGGGGAAGATACACTTTTGAATTGTGAAATTTGAGCCTAAAATGAGGAATTAATCACCCTTTGAAGTTGATAACGGAAGTTGACCGTGTTTGCTCTTTGTTTAAAAATATCAAACCTAATTGACCTCCGTGAATACGGCCTAAGTTTCTTGTGAATGAGGATCACCAGGTAACCAAACCTCGACTAACGCAAAGTGAGTCGGGTGAATATGGAGGGCAACTTTGCCAATACTCTGTGAATGTGGCAAGGTTCGCATGAATGCGGAGGTCAAGACCACTGGCGCGCCACTCTACCCGCCAATGTGGAGAACAAGGTAGGGTTTCACTAGCTTTTTGCTGAACCAGTAAATTTGGCAAAGTGTAATATTTTCGATGAGATGCTCGAGATTCATTCAGAACTCCATGTGCACAAAACAATTATGCTACCCTAATAAATTTGATATCTTAGACTCAACGATGTAGTTAAAATTTTCATATAAGTCTGTTACGACTGAATGTGGGTCCCACCTCCAAAAGCCATTTTTAACCAAAATCCATGAAGGAGCTCAGAATGAGTCCAGAAGTCTCAAGAGCCGAATAAAAGATCATTCGAGATCAAACTCAATATTTTAGAGGTAACCATGCTGTTAAAATTTTTGTCTAGGCATGATTTCCAAGAATATTGACCAAAGTCTGTTTCAACGCTTGATTCTCGAATAGGATACTCTAGACCAATTTTCAAAGGATAAAATGCTAAATGATTTAACTTGCACCTAAAGCATCGATGCTCGAGCCGACCATGCATCTAACCTAATTTGGCCATTCGAAGCTAATAGAACTATCTAAATTTTATTCTGAGGACGTTTCCTTGTATTTTTTGACCGAAGTCATGTTTTAATTTATAAAGGCCTCCAAACAAAAGAATTGTACAAAATTTAAATAAACGACCAAACAACCAAGCTACCAATGTTAGCAGGTCATAAATGACCTGAGGTCACTATATGAAAGTTTTAAATGGTGAAAAGGAAAAAGTATAAGAAAATGACTTAGAGGATCATTGCAGATAGAGGTGAATCTAATAATAGAGAATGAAAAGGAATTAGGTAAAGTTGAGGAAACACTCAAGATGTGTGCTTTAAATTGTGAAAAGGAAAAAGTATAAGGAAAATGACACTACAGATAGAGGTGAATCCCATAACAGAGAATGAAGAGGAATTAGTTACAGTTGAGAAAACACTCAAGATGTGTTACATATTGAAGAAGTGTATTGGAAGTAGAAGAAAAGGATACAATGATTCAAAGAAGGAGACCTGAACACAAAAAAATTTCATTCTTATATCAAAGGAAGAAGAAGGAGATTGAGGATAGATGAAATCAAAACAAAGTTAGGTGAAGTAATATAAATAACTCAAAATATTAGTGATGAAGCAGTCAAGGTGTTTAAGGAGCAATTTAGTGAAGACCAGAGAAATTATGATTTTATGATGGTAGAAGTCATACCTAAAATCATTATGGCAAAGAAGAATGAGGATATGACAAAGGCACCAACAATTGAGGAAGTTTAGGGGCCTATTTTCAGTTTGAATAAGGATAGTGCGTGTGGGCCAGATGGTTTCTCAGGTCTCTTTTTCCAGACCTATTGGAAGATCATAAAGGAATACATATGGTTGATGACAATGGCTTTCTTTTGTGGAAGTGAGGTTCAGAGGTATGTCTCGCATACTAATAATAGAAATAGATTCCCTCATAGTAATGTTGATGATTCGAAAAGTTTGAAAAATCCCTTGGGAGGTTACTGAGATATTAGAAGATATCATAGCAAGCATGTGACAACCTAAGGCTAAAATAAGGCATATCTTTAAAGAAGAAAACCAGATGGTATATTATTTGGCTAACACAACAATTAATCACACAAGTGTGTTGGAGTTCAAACATTAAGAGATCTACCAAAAGCACAGAAATGCATAATAAACATTGATAAATCACAGATATCAAATATTAGGATATGAACAAAAGAGATTATATCACATGAAGGACTAGAGATCGGGACATAACCAGGACAAGAAGGAGAGTGTAAATATATGTACAAAAAGTATGTTTTTGCTCTAACTAAGTTTTTGCTAATATATTTTAACACACAAAAACTTTCACTAAAGATCCTGAGGTACAACGTCGTCCATAACTTTGAAGCATGGATGCCCGCATGTACTCTAAAGTCAGCTCAAGGTCAACTGAAATAGCAAATAAAAAGGTCAGAGTGATAAGAAGAAAAGAGTGTAGATGTAGAGGAATGGGACAAACCTATGGGCATACGGTGAACTCTTAATGGCTTCCTACCATGAGATCCACTTTCTTGTGGACAACACTTTACCTCCTATAGGAAAATAGGTAAGAGGAATGAGTTGGAGCTAGATGGAAACAAACCCATAGAAGAAGGCGGCAAAAACAGAGGTTCCGATGACTACCAAAAAGAAGCATGATGAAGACAGTGAAGAATATAAAAAGTATAGAGAGGCGGAGAATGTTGGATTGGCTTTCCTTTTTATAGAAATAGGGTTTGCATATGGGCCTTAAACAATCAATTTTTGTTTTTTTTCTTTTTCATTTTGGTTGTTTGCTTTTGTTGGGCTTTTATCCATGAGAATTGATTATTACTCCTTCTGTTTAAAAAAGAAAGACCTACTTTCCTTTTTGGTCTGTTTAAAAAAGAATTACTTTTTTTTTTATAAAACTTTAATTTTTATTTTTCACGTGGCATATTTCAGGCTACAAGATTAAAGAGTATTTTTGTACATTTAACATAACTTTAAATTAAGACCACAAGATTGAAAAGTCTTCTTTATTTTATTAAACTTCGTACCAAGTCAAATTAGATCATTCTTTTTTAAATGAAGGGAGTAATAAAATGGCTCACTAGGCCAACAAAATTTGTTAAAAAAATCAAGTAGACACTTATATATTGACAACAACAATAAAAAAGCTCTATTTATTGGAACTTATATATTACTAGTAGAGTAGTGTCACTTTTGTTGAAATGTTAATAAAGAAAGGATGATTAGATTGAATATTAACATAAACTATTTTGTGAAAATATTATACAGGAAGTTTGGAGAGTCCATTCTATAACAACAATGACATTATTTAGAGAAACTACTAACAAATGACATAAATGAGTCTTTTCTCAAAGTTGGATGACATATTTGAACTTTTCCCCTTCCTACAATAATTAATAAGTAGGCCTAGTTTCCTCGAGGACAGGGGCACTCTATCAAAAGTTATATTTTTAAATTTCATATGTTTGAAACTTCATATTCTAACACTATATTATATAGAAAATATCTAAGAACTTAGCAAATAAAAAGGTTTATAAATTCACAAAAGGTTTTAGTGTCTAACACAGTTGGCTTCATTCTTTTAGTACTTACGACTCCATTGATTTCATTCTTTTAATACATATGATATATACTTATAAAGCTTTGTGGGGAGCCGACAAAATAATATACAAAATCTTCAAAAGGTCTTATCAAGACCGAGAATTTGTTTTTGGTTATGCATAGAAGGTTCTAGTCTCTTTCTCTAATGCTATTTGTATCGTGACTTTCAACATGTTCAAGTCTACATGTAATTCATTGCAATGTAGATAGGGATTTGAAAGTTTTCTCTATAGCCTTCTCCTCATCTTCATCCTTTTCCTTGCCCTTTGCATCAATTCTTTCTTGTTACTTGATAGAAACTCCAAAGCAGTCACCACATGGCTTTCTTTTGCAAGTCCATTGTTGTTATTGTTATTTCTTTATACAATGCCTTCATTGGATAATCCCCTACCATCAATGGATCTATTATTAAGTGAAACTTTGTCTTGTCTCTGGACAGTGGTATTGCCTACATAACAATTTGTCAAGAAGACATAACGTTACTCATGAACTATTATTTGTAGTTATCTTTTAGGCAATTTAATAGTGTAAAACTTCCTTTATAATGGATAAATAAAGCATATTGAATTCATGTAATTTATCCAAACAACAAGGTTTCATTCTTCACTCGGTAATGAATTGTCAATGACTCTTCTTCTATGATTATTTTCAAGAAAATGACTCCAAAACTGTAAATATCAGATTAAGTGGTAAATTGACTAGTGGCAGCATACTCAGGTACACAATAATTGTAGGTTCCCATGACCCTAGTGAAAACATGAATATTATCACCAGTTGGACTTAGCTTAGCAAGTGCAAAATTAAAAAGTTAATTTCGGATTGAAGTTCTCATCTAGAAGTATGTTGGGTGCTTTAAAGTCATAATAAATTATCAAAGGGTTAGCTGTTTCGTGTAAGTATTCGAGTCCTCTTGTTGCTCCTTCTATTATTTTCATCCGTGTAGTCCAATCAAGTGACTTTTGTTCTCGGTCACACTCTGCCAAACAAAGGGTATATATGTCAGCAACAATAAATATGTAAAATTCTCCTGTACGAAATATCTCAATTTTATCCTCGATTATACTTTTGATCATTTATATCCTTGTTGTTAGCATCGTCTTTCTATTTGCCCCTCGGCAGTTAACTATGGTTAAAAATTACCCTCAATTATTTACTTCAGATTGGAATCTAAATTAGGATTCAAGGGTAAATATGAGACTATTTGCTAAGGACAGGAGTATTTTATATCCTTTTCCTTTAAATTTACTACCTACCAATGCTAAATTGTGGTTTCTAAAAGACATTTCTTAAGTTATGAAGTAAGGCATACCAAAGGATGATCTTTTACTGAACCATTTGACATGAAATCATATACTAATATTTGTTGGTTATCATTTGAACAATATCCTACTAAAGTAATAACGTTAAGGTGATGAAGAAGACCCAACAACAAAAACTCCACAAGGAACTCTATAGTTTCTTGGAAGTGCGGAAACAACCCATTTCATGATAGTAACCTTGCCTAGAGTCACAATATAATATGCGACAATTCTTTTCTTATCCCGACGAAAATTTATTTTCTTTTTTTATATTTTTTCTCAAATAACATACATTACTACCTTTCATCGTGAATTTGTAATATATTTAGTTGAATTAACAAAGAGAAAATAATGAAATGTAAAATATGAAATGGAAATAATGCTCACTTGAGAATATGAAAGGCTATTAGCAGCTTGTTTGTCCTCTCACACATGGCTTTTCAAATCTTTTTATGCATGCATTGTAACCCCCTTCAATAACTTACGCAACAGATAAATAACACATTGTCATAAATATCGACTATGCATATCAGAGAGGACACAAATATGAAAAAAATAAATAACATTATACCACTCAACTGTTTTTTTTCTTCTATGACAAGCTCTTCAACAACCTGTGTTGTGAAAAAGTTAAATAGTCTGAATTAATCTCTAATATTTTTCTACTCTTTAATAAGTGAAACATTTAGTACCACCAAGGATATTTCCGTAAAAACACACAAATGTATGACTTATGCATGTATCTTTTTTCTTTACTTTTTTACATGTTTATTTTACACAAATTCACATGTAACTTAATTTTGTTGATAGACACCTGCCCATTATTGACATATAAATTCACGTATAACTTTATTTTATTGATAGACACCTGTCCATTATTGACATATATGCAGATAATTTTTTGTATTTTGTAATTTGCCTTCACTTTTTTACCCTCTCTATGACTTTGATTGTTCTCGTTTTTCCTAGACTAGTGAATTTTGCATCTGCTTCTCTTTTTTAATTTAATTTGTGTTTTAATTCTTTAAATTCCTCAACTTTTTTTCGTTCTCCATCTTGATCTTTTTTGCTATGTATTTTCCATAACACTATTCAAAGAGAGAGGAGTATTGTTCAAAAATTGGGAAAGAAAGAACAACCTTCTACTGAGGTTTGCTCTCATTTATTATTTTTTTTATTTTTTTCTTTCAGATGTTACACATTGATATCATTTTTTTTCTTTTTACGTCAATATATTCATAGATAATTTTGGTTAATTTAGATTTTGATTTGATTAATTTGTATGAAAATTTTATCATTTTGCTAATGGATACTCAGATTTTTTTTCCAATGTAATGGATTTCCAATGAGATTTTAAAATTATAGTTTCTTGGCGATTTTGAACAACTTCTTGTGAAAATTCACATGCATTTGGACAAGGTTATTCAATTTCCACATTGATGCATTGAGGGTGTTTGATGATATGTCAAAAATAACTATTCTTTTTATAACTTCTCTTTTAACAGGTGTTTCTCATTTGTAAATTGAGTCATGAGATGATGATGTGTCCTCTGTTGGTAGAATAAAATGTTAACAATCCAGGTAGCTATAGTTATGACAGTTTGTTTTTATATGATTGTGCAATTTGTTTCTTTGTTTACCCTGTTTCAGGTGGGTTTTTATTTTTTTTTTATATTTGCTTAATATTTATGGAACTGGTGAAAAGGATTTTTTTATTGATTATTCACTGCTTCGGATAAACTATACATATGCTTTGGATAATGTACTACTTCTTCGATTATTTTGCAAGATATAAAAATGGAACAAAGACTCAATATAGATGCTATCACCCCTGAAATATCAGACTGGACATGTAAGGTACAACTCATGGATATTTGTAAACCAGGAGAAGGTAGAGAACAAAAGATAAAATATATGAATATGATCTTCCAAGATAAACATGTACTTTCTTATTTGCTTCCCTAGTTGTCCAATTTTGTACTGCCAATTAGAAATTTAAGACTTTTTTATTTTTTTCCTCTCACTTTTTTCGTAATCTTTACAATGTGACTCATTTCTTCTCTGTGTGATATTGATTTTTCCCATTTGACACAGTTATATCAATTTAGTATAATTTCAAATTTAGTTTTTCCCTCATCTTAGAAAATGTTCTCATTCAATCATATAGCAAGACTTATTCTATTTTTCTATAATCATGTGCAACAAAATCGAGTAAAGACGATTATTTATGGTGATTACATTCCCCTTTATCAACATAGGTTCAAACTATTTCATACCTATTTGATCAGGAGTGCCCGAGTACAACAATCAACTTTAAGATATGAAAGGCCCTTTCATGCATATGAATGAATTATTGATAAAAACACTATAGTCGATTCAATTGATAAAGATAACTCAGATCAGACCATAGTTGATCCAGATTACATAGATGAAGATGAGCTACCACCACTCACAATCATCAGCATGAGAGCATTTTGGGATATCAATAAAGAAGCATCCCGAAGTGCTAAAAAGCAACTCAAGAATGCAAAATTTAGTATGACTAATTTGTTTTTTATGATTACTTTACATATGCATTTCAACACAAGTTATAGTTTCTCTACTCCTCTTTCAATAAATGTGCTTGCAATTATTGTAAACTACTTCCCACCAAGATATGTAACAAGCATGCAGAAAAAGTTGTAGGAACTCATTGTGATGGACTCCAAGTAAGTGTGTATCTCAATTTTTTTAACATTCTCTTTTGCCTGATCTATCTATGCTCCACTACATACACTAATTAGGTACGTGTGCATTATTTTAAATTCTATCTTTTCGTTGCTTGGTTGATTCATGAGAAAAATTGATTTTAAAGCGACGTGAAAAAACATCAAAAATGAAGTTTTGAAACAGAAGTTACATGAACTATCTTCATTAGGTACCCATTCAATAAGGAAATGAAGGTATCTATTTGATAAAGAAATACAAGCTTGAGACTGACTATTTTCAGTAAGCTTGGTAAATAATACCGGTATATTGGATATTTTGTGAGATGCGTTTCAAGATACATGATGTATTCAGTTTTCGCTGTTGTAATTTTTTTTACTTGCTCTGTTAGTACATGAACCTATTTGATACAAATATGTAAAAAAGAATATGGAGCTTATAGTCTATCTTCATGTGAATTTATGGTTACCTTATTATGCCTATATTTTTTTCTCTTCTTTCTTTTGCATACGTTTAGCTTCTCGACATATTATACTGAGTAAGCATTGGAAAATGTGTTGCCTTCTCTCCTTACACCATCTAATACTAGCAGTGAAGGAGACAACAAAAGGCAGAAAAAACATCTCCTTTCTTTAGGTCAGCAAACATTGGAACCAAAGAAAAACCTGAGGTGCTCAAGCTGAAACAAAAGATGGAACCACCGACTTCAACAAAAATGCAGTAAAAGTTATCAACAAAGTTCCTTTCTTATTCCTTATCTAACTATTAATTATAACTTTCATTTAATAATTGTCACTCTTTTATACATCTTCCCACACACTAAGTCTTCTTTCATTCTCTTTGATAAATAACAGGCTCTTTTTTGTTATCACTTTTGGTTTGTATGGAACAAAGGTAATTTACTACAAGATATTTTTTGGGGAGCATTTCTATTATCAATAAAAATCTATAAATGATAGATTGTTTATAAATACTTTCTCCAAATGTAAATTGTTAACATTTTTCCTTCACCTAAATAGGCTTTTGGCAAGAAAACAAATTCTACTATATCTTATTGCTTACATTTTGGCTTTATATGATGTCACGATAGCAGCTCTTGCCATGAAACAAAGGTAATCAAAATCATACCTACAACTGCCTCTCTACTCATAAGTTGAGTTTCAGTAAATAATTTTTTTAGGAGCATCTTAGAGGGAATTTAAACAATAATCTCCAAGTTAATCAATTAACGAAAATTTTGAAACTTGAGATGAGGAGAACAACATCAAACTCAAAGTTTCTTTTTCGATTACTCTATTGAAAGTGAGAAAGAGACTCTGGTAAAGGTTCATTAGTTCTTTCTTTAGACGTGTCTACTAATTAATACCACAGCAATGTGTAAATATGATGATATGAACTACGTATATTTTGAATGAAGGCGGATATAAAATTTAAGCTTAATAGGTCCAACATCGGAGATTTTTAACATTGAACTCACAAAAATTTGGTTGGTCATTTTGCACCTTTTCTTTCTAAACTCTATGGGAATTATAGTTTGATGCAAAAGGTGATTGTTACCGCTAGACTATCTATATTTTTGTGCTTTTAAACACCAGAACTATGTGAACTCCATTTGATTTTTGATCCTTGTTTAACTTGCTTTAATCTACATAATCAAATGGAACAATATGAGTTTGAAAGATAATTTCGCCGATTGTGAATGATGTTTTTTTGTTTCATGTCAAGTTAATAAGTTTTAATTGCTTCAGTGTTCAAATGTGAAATGTTTGCTTCGTGTTCTATTGATATATTACTTGGATGTTGTGGCTCTAGACTTATATCATCAAAGAAAATAGAATCTTCCTAATTTTGACTTTTATCATCAAAGAAAATAGAACCTTTCTAACTTCTATTAGTATGCCCAATAAGTAGTCTCAATCTAACATAATTTAATGGATACTGACATATCTTTTGTATCTCTTCTGGTACTCTGAAGTACAAGTATCTGGAATGCTTGCATTATGCCAATTTATGCTTGTTCAGACATTATTCATAATGCTAGAAGTCATTAATTTTCTTAATAGATGTTTGTATAAATTTTAATATTTACAAGTAAATCAAGTTATACATCAAGGTCATTTTTATTTTTTTGACTTGTACATATACGTTTTGCGTACTTCTATGCTTCTAGAGCAAAGGTAATTAAGAATTGTACTTCTCTATTGTATCCATACCTGCAATATCCGTACATCTTATGCTACTGATTCGTTCATGTCCGCTTTACATTTGAAAAATAACTTTACATCTTCTCTAACTTCCAATATTTTATCCTCTTTTTCCTAGCTACAACCAGTTACAATTGCAACAACTCACATTATCAGCTTTAGTCCTTTTGTCAAGCTATCAATGTAATAGTATAAGTTGTGTAGAATGTTTATATTTCTAACAAGACTTATCAATGTATTTATATGACATTTTATCTTGGCTTGATTTCTATGGTAGTTAGTATATCACTTTAAAATTACCAAGCACTCTAATTGTTGGCCTGAATATCATCAGAGAGCTTGATAGATAATGTTGGTTTACCGGATATTTGTGAGATAAGCTTCAAGTTTTGTCATCTTTTTGAATGTGTTCAATTGACATCTTTCTTGCATTAGAGGAATGTTTTGCTTCTCACTTCTTCTCCTCCCTCTCTTTTTGTGCCAAAAAAGCAATGAAAGATCAAAATCTCTCTTTGAAGTAGTAAATAAGAACAAAAAATCACACTGGTTGCACTTCTAACAAAGAGAGAACCTCAAGAATGTAATGATACAATTTTGTTATGCAAATAATATACATAATTTAAGACCTCCCTTTGCCTTATTTTGTATAATCATATTTGGCATAGTTCGTGCATAGCACAGGAACCGACTATCTAGTATATTAATACACGAATCAAAAGATAGAGAAAATGAAAATACACAAACTTTTGATTCATCACCAAGTTTTCTCTATTGATTTTCTCATCGAGAGGCTCTTGCTTAGTTCTCAAATAAGTCACGTGTGCTAGCGATCTGAATAGACAGTTCCCATCACTAGAACCCCCCTATTATGTTTATAAAATTTGAAATTATGTTAATATAAATTAGATACTCAATTTATACTGAACAAATTTCTCTAATTAGGCTCATCCTCAAGGCAGGTGGGGACTTACATTAATACCCCTGAATAATCTAATGTTTAATTTGTTCCCAAAGCACATGGGTAAATTTATTAATAACATGGAATGAAAAAGCTCAATCTTTAGAGAAAATGTAACTCTATTAAGAAGAGTATCTTCATGCTTTCTTGTCTTTAGTAAATTTGAGTTTTAAAAATTGGTGAAATTCAAAGTGTCAAACCATTATATTCCATCTGAGTAAGTGATACAACAAAAAATGAAGAAAAAATAAAACTAAACAGAATAAAGCTTTGGGCTTTGATTACCAAGGAATACAGACTTTACAAATAAAGCCCGAGAATTGACATTCCATTGTTGTCATTTTTATGTATATGGATTTCTACGCTCTCAATGTGCCTATGATGTAGCGCCTAGTGAGCTGTTAGCTAGTGTGTATCATCTTACGAGAATAGAGGATGGTGTGGATCAACTAGAAGAGGTATGCATAAAAGTATTTGCCTCTAAGAGAAATCCTAGAATTTTGACTGTTTTCTGGATTTGGAAAAGCGTGAATTTTTAAGAACAAAAATCATATGATATGTTAGAAATCTCTTATGATAATCATCCACGTTTGAAACATATCTTAATGCCTGAAAGTTGGATAGGAGGACCCTTACGTAAGGATTATATTGCCCCCATTTTTTTTATGAAATACAAGATACTCATTGAATGATAAGAAAGCTATTTCTACTTAGAAAATTTCTGATATTCAAGGATTGCACATTTTGTTATATATATCATCAACATATCACAATCAACACAAAGAACAATTTGAATCGATGTAAAAGCACAATAATAACCAATAAGAAAATGTCAAAATTTAGTCGACTGACAACACGAATGCAATGAAAAACATTGAAAAATCACACTGACACGATCTTTTCTACATCTTTCTACTCCCCTGCATTCTAGGGAGACACTGAAAATCCACAAGGAAAAAGAAATAAAAAGAAAAGAGACTAATAAAAGAAAATGTAAAATCGATAAAGAAGAGCATGAATGGGGAATAATGGTATTAGTATGTATGGAATCTTACATGTATTTGAAAGTCACGCCTGTATTTAGAGGCAACACAATGCTTAGTTGATATATAAAAATGCCTTTTTGTTGGCGAAGTGAATCTCAAACTCGAGTAAAAATTAGAAATCAGTGACAAATTGTAATCAAATAAAAATTATAATAATGAAGGTCGACAGAGAGAAAGAAACAAAATAACATATGCCAAAGGAAATTAAACTTTCAAAGCTAGTAATGGGTCATTGGGTACTGAAAACAGGAAACGGGAAAAAAATCTCATAGAATATTGCTAACAAAAATCGAAAAAGCTAATGACTCAAGGGTAATATAGACAACATATTGTGCTTTGGAAGATTCAATATCATAATTTTTGTATGAAACTTGGATGGGTTATGACCCGAAGAAGTTTCTATGCAATTCGTTTATTCCTCCAGAAAATTGTATATGACTTTTAGTTGTTTCTGCAAATAAAATTTTAAAACCCTAATTTCAATCTCAACATTAAAATATGGATTTTCATTAAACTAAAAAAGAAATTACTTACCTGCAATACTTCGAGATATTAAACAAATTAACGATACATATAGATGAAGAACCGCATGAAACAAAGCTCACAATTTCTCAAAAATCAAAGGGAAAAAAGAAGGAATAATAAAAAATAATCGGAGAAACTAAAAAGTCACAAGGAAAAGGCTAAGGAGAAGAAAAAAAAATAACACAATCAAGGATTGGAAAGAACAAATTTAATTTTAAAAAAAAAAGAGGAAGAAAGAGGTCACCTGAGGGAGCAAAAAAACAGTAAACATGAAGAGCAACAAGAATCGAAGAAAGCGCGAGCCAAAAAAAAAAGACGATTTGTTATATGAACACGTGTAACTCAAAGTCACGTGGATATGTGTATAGGTGATACCTAAAAGCACAATACGGTGTAAATGACAGAATT
The DNA here is from genome assembly GCA_038996855.1 of Solanum aculeatissimum. NCBI lineage: Eukaryota > Viridiplantae > Streptophyta > Magnoliopsida > Solanales > Solanaceae > Solanum > Solanum aculeatissimum. The sequence continues at coordinate 13,128 of JBCEWC010014581.1, forward strand.
ATATGTTGGTATGGTGGAGATTGTTAATTGGTTTGGTAGTAAGGAGGACTCACACATTTTGTTTGAATACAACTTATGATGAGATAAGTTATGTTGAGATTAGTAATGATGGGATAAATTATGCTGAGATTATTTCTTATTGAATGCTTGGTTTGTTGCATAAATTTTAAGAATATATTGTTTGTTTACAAAAATACTCTTCACTTTATTAATTTTTTAATGTATTTTCTTTGCTAGCTTCAATTATTCAATATTCATTTTAAAAATAAATCTTTCATTTTATTTAGCTTAAATATTTTTATGTGTGCATTTTATGATAATACCGTATGCATTTAAAAAAAAATTATTTAATTTAAAAATAGAACTTTCAATTTTAAGTTTGTTAAAGTAAAAAGGGATTTATGAAAAATCAACAACAACAATAACATACCTAGTAGGATCTCATAAGTGGGGTATGCGGATGGTAAAATGTATGCAAATCTTATCACTATCTCATAGGGATAGAGAGGTTGTTTCCGGAAGATTCTCATCTCAAAAATATTAAACCCCATAAGCAGAAGATACTAGATATGAGAAAAAAATAGAAAATAAAAATAGCTAAAGTGGAAAGCACATGATAGTACATGAACATAATAAAAGTAACAAATGTAAGACGAACAATGACAACACAAGATATTACATTATTGTATAAAAAATAATGTAATATACATACAAAGTGAGGTTTAAAAAGATATCTTTGTCATTTATCCTTTTTATCCCGGAATTAGTATACCACCCAAAAGGAAGGATAACTCATTACAGTACTATTTATTAGTTTCGAGATAAATTATTCCGAATTTGCCAACTAAACAATAATTTAAGGGCCACTATATTATTAGCCACTTGTTATAAAATTGTAAAATATGAAGAAGAAAAAGTAGAGAGAAGATTTCTTATTGCTCTTGAATAATATTCAGTTGTATCAAGATGTATTTTATAATGAAGGAAACCCTTATATTTACAAGGAAAAAACTGATTTGGTTTCCAAGTAAGAAACTGACTTGATATTCAAATAAGATTCCTAACTATTAAAGGAAATCAAATAATAGACATTCACTACAAATTAAATATGTTTATAACACTCCCCCTTGAATGTCTATTTGCTAGATTA
>JBCEWC010014582.1:0-14275 GCA_038996855.1 Solanum aculeatissimum
TGATATCTATAAATAGGGTCTCAATGTAATAATGTAGACACAATTCAATAATATTCTTCTCCTATATTTCTCACAGATACCATGAAAAGAAAGGATGAATGATAAAATAGAATTATTAAATAATAAATAAAGTTTAAAAAATGAGAAGATATTAAAGTAACGATGCAATCACACCAAATCGGTTGTTAAAGAAAATGGATCTTTACGTCGTTACCTAACGAAGAACTTACAAGATACAATACAATGAAATTTAAGTAACAATCAAAACAAACATTGTATTTAAACTAACAATACAATAAGTAACAACCATCCAAACAAGGGGTAAATGATCTTTGAAACCTAATGAACAGAAAAGGCTGAAAACCAGTCGTTACCAGGTGATCCCCAACAATATTTCTACTTTAATCCAAGCTAATCCAGTCTAATATCTTGCATCTAGATAGAGAAATGCTAAATTATGTGATCTCAGCATTGTCATTATCTTTACCAGTAGATATGACATAAAAGAGTTCTTAGTTTCTCAAAGTGACGCTTATCTAGAAAGAGCAGAATATATGTACGGAACAGATGCAGGGCTGCAAATGAGTTCAAGAAAAATTAGCTTTCAAAAGAAAAAGGAAAATACATAAGTTGCACCTCAAACTTGTTTGGAGAACTCGGTTACATGCTTTAACTTTATGGTGTTTCTTTGCCCCTATTCTAATTTGAAGTGAAACTAATACCCCTTCTTGAAACAAACTCAGATTAATGTACAAGAGTGTGATACATGTGTCAAACGTGCCCTATATGTTTATAACACCATTTTTTATTCATTTTTTAGTTTTAGTTTTTCCCTTCTTCCTCCTTTTCCTACTTTTTTTCCATATCCATGGCTATAAGTTCCATATTCATGGAATAATTTTTTTAGTTATCAAATTCATAACACACACACACTGCCCACAATTCCAAGGGCTTCTCAACAAGATAGTTCATAGATGAGACAGACAATCGTATAAAAGAAAGCAAGGTCATTGGAATTCGATTTTCCAGTGAAGGTTGACTGGTTTCAATCTCTACTTCTGATCTTGGATTTTTGATTTTACAAGAGGTAAGACTTGATAGTGTTTTAGAATGGAAACATATGCATGGTCCACTTCATTGGAAAAAAAGGTGCCATCGAAAAACTTTTCTTGCCAATCAAACCTACATCTAATTTGTCTACGAAAAAATTTGATCTTTCTTTTATAATGTATAATATTAAACCCATTAATCAAATTTATCTACAAAGAAAAAGAGAATGGCGTAGATGAGGGAAAAGACAATGAGATAGATGGTTGGCATTGGGAAATTCTGGGAAGCAAGAAAGAGAAAAGGGATAAAAGAATAAGAAAGAAAAAAGTTTAACAAAGGAAAAAGAAAACTTCAAATAAAAAAAATAAAATACTAAGAATATATACCTGATTGTATATATCATCCAATAAGAAGATGGCAAATGTGCCTTTCGAGCATTTATAATGTTATTTTTTTCCTTTTCATGCGCTTCCCCAAAGTAAATGACATTTTGTGTGTCATGCCACCGTTAAGAGGGTGTTAATTTCACTTTAGATTAGAATTGAGGGTGGAGGTCGGGGGAAACACACGTAAAGTTAAACTGTGTAAACGAGTTCTCCAAGCAAGTTTGAGGTGCAAGTTATGCATTTTCCAAAAAGAAAAAAAAAAGGACTTCAAGGACAATTAGGAAGCATGGTTAGCCACTACACCCTCTTAACTAGATGCAATTGGAATGGGCTTAGTATGGCCGATTAAAGACACGATAGCATGCAACTCAACTTGGATGCAGAATTGTGGGAAGGATGAAAAAAACTGATGGAAAAAACCATGAAATAAATTGGACACATGGATTATTATTGAAGGGCTTCCAAAGTAGTTTAATAGTCTTAAATTACTCCACATGTTGCCTTTAGGTCCTGGGCTGGATGCTGAATTCTTTCACCATATAAGAGTTCAGGTGTGAACAATAAAATCTGGATACATGTATAGAAGGGTGTTAAGTCATATGGTTGTTCCAGATGGGTTGTTTAAGAGCTTCTAAATCAGTATATAAAGGTCTTGAATTACTCAAGCTATTGCCTCAAGATTAAGTCTGAATATTTAGATTCTCACACATAACTGGAGAAACTTTTTATACCAAGCAGGAATTGATATTGATTTTTTTATTTTTAAGTTCATCATTTGCATGCCAGTGGCAGTGAACCCTTTAATCAATTCAAAGTCATGACTCTGTGTAGCTTAGACTGATTCCTTCCGTAGACGGGATGAATAAGAAGGGGATAGAGAGTCCCCTGTCTTAATCCTTACGTGTAGGGGAGAAGTCTTTTTTGATGAAATGTGTAGGGGAGAAGTCTTCTGGAGTTCTATTAATAATTATGGAAAACTTAATAGTGGAAATGCACCATTTTATACACCCAATCCGCCTTTCACCAAACGCCATACATATTAACTGATTAAGTAGGTAAAACCAGTTCACATATTAAATGCCTTTTCTATGTCCAACTAACATAGAATCCAACTTTACCATGTCTCCACCTACTAACTAAGCATTCATTTGCAATGAGCACTGCGTTATCGATCTACCTTCTTTAAGAGAAGGCCTTTTGTGTATCTCCTACCAAGCAATTCATAACCTTCTATCGTCTTTCTATCAATAACTTGGAAATGATTTTACAGTAGCGTCCAAATAAGCTAATTGGCATGAAATCCTTCAATTCCTCTGCACTTGCCTTCTTAGAATCATTGATCACAAAAATTTCTAGAATAAATTAGCTGCTCCGAGAGGATGATCAACCACAAAATTAGAGCTACGAAAGAGGCAATAAAGCTTCTTTCAAATTTCCCAGTGTGATAGAAGAAACGTAGAGCAGTCATAGCATCACTTTTCACCACAGGCCATTAATGTTTATGAAAGGCCATAGTGAATGCATCTGGGTTGGGGATACTTCTTACATAACAACTTCTAACGATATACTCCACTTTCTCTTCTGGAAAAGGTCTGTGAAGCCATTCACTATCTTCTGCTGATAATCTAGAACAATTGGCTTAGCAATAACACGTTGATCTAGTTGCTACCGAAGCCACAAAGAACCATTTAAATTGATTCATTTCTGCCAATAAGGCCCCAATTGCATCATAGGAATTCGATACAAAAGGTTCTTTCCTATACTTATAGTAACTATTGTCACTTTTTTTTATTTTGATAGTTCCTGCGGTTACAGGGATTATATTTATTTACACAAATACCTATCTCCTCATTAAATTACTCCATGTTTCTTCACCCTACTCCGTTAACTTTGAGCATTTCAATCATGTTACTCTGTTGATTTTCAACTTCTCAATCATATTATATTGTCTGTTTGAATTTGCAATCGTGTGTAAAAACTGTATTTTTTGTCCCCTGATTTTATCCATAAAATTCTACATCTCCATAAAATTTCTTCTAACGTTGTCATCTCATGTAATTCTTTCATGGACCAACCCTTTCTGCTAACTGCTCTTCATTACGCACCTCGACTTCTTAAATGTCGAGCTTACAGAACCTATTGCATTAACTTCAGGTGGATAAAGTCAAAGCTTCCTCTTCATAGCCCTCAAAGTCCAACCCATTTGTTTACCACCTTGGTTATACATCTCTGAACCCATTTAGAAACACTATAAAATTCAATAGAAGTACTAGAAAATCGTATGCATTGTTGCATGTCAGATGTTGACTCCTTCCATGGTAATGCCAAAATTTTGTCAGAAGAAAATAGAGAACCTCCTCTGCAAAAGTAGTTTCTAATCTTCTGAAACTTTCAAGTTCTTCTGCCCCATCAAAGCCTCGAGTTAGAACTTCTGCATATGTTTTCTCCCTAAAAGAAGAACTTTGGTTGGCAGTGGACGATAGCTTCTCTGCAATCACCAAGGATTCTGGAGAAATTATATCACCGTTTTGAGCTTTATGTTGGGCTGCTGATAATTCCATGAGAGAAGGGTCGTATTTGAGCCCATTAATATCTGTTGAATTGGTATTGGAGAGGCATTAGCAACCCCACAGAAAATTCTTATTTTTCTGTATTTTTACCTTTTGCTTCTCTGCAATCATCAATGATTCTGGAGAAATTATATCACAATTTGGAGCTTTATGTTGGGCTGCTGATAATTCCCCGAGAAAAGGTGACCATGGATATAATAAAATCTAGTTAAATCACCTTTTACTCTGAGTTAATTGGACTCAAATCATTATTCCCGGACAATATCAGAAGTAATAGCTTTTGCTTTTTTATTGACATTTGTAATTGCATGTGGGCCACATGACTGAGTTTACCTAACTCAAATTTTGAATTGAAGCTTCACTTAGCGACGTGCTGCGCTGGGAAACCCTCAATGACTTCTCTGGCACGTGGAATTCACCACCCTTTACAATATTAGTTCTTCCATAGGACCTCTGGCAATTACCATCGCTTCAAGAAAAAGATTTTCCTTCCCAGACATACAACTTTCCTCTCTACCGACCTGAATTTTAACTATGCACCCCGTATCTTGAAGAAAAATGTACTCCCCGACATTTTGGCCAATGGGGATTAAACTTGAATTCTCGCCTGTTTTAAATTAGATCTTGTATGTGTCTCCTCATCTAGACTCGCAAACTCCCCATAGTGATTTCCAATAGGTCTGATAATGTCTCCCCACCGCATAAGTGCCAGGAAATTCAAGGAGAAATCTTTTACTAACCATTTCCACCACTCAAGGTTCAGCCACCAAATTCCAGTTCTTCTTAGCATACATTTAAATCACACTCTCTACCCCAATTTTTATGTGACATTCTTTCCTTATTATTACTACTAAAACAAATAATATATTTCTATATTTAGTAACTATTTAACTTTAAAATGTCCATTTTACCTTAATTGAGATTATTTATAACCACACAAATATCTATGGTTTATTTAGATCACAAGTTTCAAAAATTTTACTTTATTTCTCTAACTTCATACCAAGTCAAGCACTGTCACATAAATTAGGATGGAGGAGTAACATTTTAGACTTAACTCTATGTTCCTATCTAATTTAGTTATCAAGCATTTTCTCATACAACTCTGTTGTTGAACTGATGACCTGTTATCCACCCACAACACCTGTTGCAATTTTGACATTGCTGATAGTGAAGTGGTTGTATACTGAGATGATGGAGGACACTTTACAGTTTAGTTCAGTTGTAGTTTATCTATTGCATTTTAGTCCTTATTTTAGAGCAGTTAGAATAGTACGATTGTGTCAGCATGATTCCTGAGGGAGAGGCTTGGCCAAGGCCTATATTTGTCCTATCACTGTATTATGAGGATTATGAATTGAAATACAATTAGTTAACTTGGTCACTATTTTAGTTCTTTCTTTTCTTTTCTTTTCTTCTTCTTCTTAGATCTAAGTCATTATTCCATTGATTTACTCTGAGTTGAAAATTCAGCCTGCAACATTTGGTATCAGAGCACTCTCCTGAGCTCTGTGGGCACCATGGCTAACTATATGAAGGATATTAAAGATATATTCGATTGCATGACATTGGAAATGGCTAACTTTCTAAGTTGCACAAACTCTTCACTTTCAATGCAGTACCCATGTCTTTTGGAGAATTCAATATGCACCCATTGACATTTTTGAAGAATCAGAGAAACATAGCTAAATTTACAGTTAGATAAAATCAGATTGAAAAGCAGCATGAGAAGGCTATAATTGACCTGTGTGAATCTCTAACCACTTTACAGAAGGCGTATTGAGGTAAAGGAACCAACATCAGTGAAGGATCAAGTGACATTTACACTCCATCTGGTAACCACATGGCCTAGGCTATCTCTATTTCTACAGGAAATCCACCAAGATTTTTGTCTCGGGGAGGCTACCAGTATAGCACTTCACAATATCAACAATACCAAACACCAGTAGGAGAACAATACCAGCAGCAACAAGGTTATCGTAGGGGTCAACAGTTCTTTGCTCATTTAGGCCAAGGAGGGGGAGAATTCAATGCCACTGCCAACCAATCTCCTAGGACTCATAACAGTGGATCCATGACTCACCTAACAAAGGTAGATTTCCGTCAATTTGATGTTACTAATGTTAGAACATGGATGTATAAGGCAGATCGATTTTTCTCATATGACAATATTCTAGTGGGTCAAAATGTTAGAGTAGCTGCTTTGCACTTTAATGACATAGCCATAGAATGGCATCTCTCTTACCTTAAGAACAGGTTTTGCTTACCTTTTCCAACTTGGGATGAGTATGTGTATGTGAATAGATAGATTTGGGGGTGATTATGAAGACCCAATATCTAAGTTTAAGCTGGTAAAACAACATGGGTATGAGAAGGACTATCAGAAAGAATTTGACAAGATTATGACTTGGCTAACTATTTTGCCTGAACATGCTATCAATGAGTTTGTTATGGGGTTGAATCGAAAAATTGGATTTACTATGAAAAATCATAGGCCCTTTACACTCCCGCAAGCTTACAGTTGGCTAGGAACACTGAGTCACAATAGTAAGCTTAAATGACATTAGCTAGAAACTTCATGTCCAGTGAAGGTGGTTACAACCCTAATTTTAATAAAAATATAGGGCTCAAGAAAGAACCAGTGGTGAATTTCAATAGAGAAAAGGGTAGAAGATTGACCCAGGTTAAGCTGAGTGAAAAGAGACAGAATGGTCTATTTTTCCTATGATGAGAAATTAGTTCCTGGACATAAATATGCTGCTTCCAAACAGCTTCATTTGTTGGAGGTGGATGAGGAGTGTGAGGTGATTGCAGTGGATAAGCCACGAGAGATAGAACCAACTATTGAGGAAGAAAAGGAACAAAAAGTCTGAAATTTCTTTACAAGCCATTCAGGGTGTGTCTGGCTACCAAACTCTGAGGGTCATAGGCTATTGTAATCAAGGGCCACTCAACATCTTCATTGATCCAGGTAGCATACATAATTTCATGGAAGAGGAGCTAGTAAGAAGTGGGCCTCAAAATTCAAATTGTGAATCCACAATTGATCAATGTAGCTGATGGAGGCATTAGGAAAACTGTGGAAGCATGTAAAGGATTTAATTGGTTGATGAGAGGTGCTTCGTTTGAAGATAACTTCCTCCTCATTCCTTTAGGGTCTTGTGATATCATTTTAGGGGTCCAACGGCTTAAACCCCTAGTTGATTTGTTTATGAACTTCAAAACACTGACTATGAAATTCCAGTACCAAGGAAAGGAGTTAGGAATCAGGGATAACATCAAGACAGTGAAAGCTATGAACTTAGGCAAGATGGTTAGGAATGGAGCTCAATTACTCATGATCAAAGTCATGCAAAAGACCAATGAAACAATGACAGTGGGATGGAAATCCCTGAGATTTTAGCACTAACTAAGGAGTATGATAACGTATTTGCGGAGCATATAGGGCTACCACCCACCAAGGGGTCATATTTAACCATAGTATTCCCTTGGAGAATAGCAATCCAGTCAACCTTAGACCCTATAGATATTCATCTAAGCGGAAGATGTCATTGAGAAACTTGTGCAAGAATTACTGGATCAAGGCATTGTTCAACCAAGCTATAGTCCTTATGTTTCCCTAGTGGTATTGGTAGGGAAGCAAAATGGTTCATAAAAGCTATACGGGGATTTTTAGAGCTTTGAACAAGGCTACTATAAAGGACAAGTTTCCAATTCCTATAATTGAGGAGCTGTTGGAAGAACTAGGACAAGATAGATTTGAGGTTTGGTTATCACCAGATCAGAATGGCTTGTGAGGACATTCACAAAACAACATTGAGGACTCACTCTGGGCATTATTAATACTTAGTGATGCCATTTGGGCTCACTAATGTCCCATCTAGTTTTCAGAGATTACCTTAGGAAATTTGTGTTGGTAGTCTTTGATGATATCTTGGTATTTAGTTACAACTTGGAGGAGCATTTAATACACTTGAGGATCACTTTTGAACTATTATTGCAACATAACCTTGTGGTAAGGAAGGGTAAATGTCTATTTGGATCTTATAAGGTGGAATACTTAGGTCACTTCATTTCTGCTAAAGGGGTGGAGATTGATCCTAAGAAGGTGGTTGTAGTGCAACATTGGCAAATCCCTAGGAAAATCAAGGAATTGAGAGAATTTCTTGGCTTGGTTGGATATTATAGGAGATTTACCAGATATTATGAGATCATCAGTAAGTTGTTGACAGACTTGCTTGAGAAAGATGGATTGCATTGGTCTGACAAAGCTACCACGGTCTTTGATGATCTCAAAATTGCTCTCACTTCTGCCCCAATGTTAGTATTACCTATTAGTTCTATCCAATCCATTGTTGAAATTGATGTTCGTGATTTGGAGGTAGGAGATGTGTTGAAGCAAGATTGTCCTCCTATAGCTTTCATTAGTAAAGGATTATCAGGTAAACATTTGACTTTGTCAGTATATGACAGAGAGTTTTTGGCTTTGGATATAGCTGTTACTAAATGGTCACATTATTTACTAAGAAGACCCTTTATGTAGGGATTGATCAAAGGGCCCTCAAATACCTTTTAGATCAGAAACTACATACTAGGTTCCAAATAAATTGAGTAGCCAAACTCATGCAATATAATTTTGAGATTGAGTACAAGAAAGGAAGGGATAACAAGACAGTTGATGCTTTGTCTAGGTTGCCAATGGCTAAGATGTTCCTTTTAGCTATAACACCTGTAGATTCTAATCTCTTTCATTGAATTAAAGAGAGTTAGATTAAAGATGGGTAATTAGCTGAGTTAATTGACAAGATTCAGAGTCAATCTGGAGAATACAAGGGCTACTCTTACATTCACCAGTAACTCAAAAAGCATGGAAAGTTAATGGTAGGAGCTGATGCTCAGTTACCATAAGGTCTGATCAAAGTTTGGCATGATTCACCAATGAGGGCACTCTGGAATGAACAATACTTGTAGGAGGCTAGCAAGGTTATTCTATTGGAAGGGCCTTAAGGATGAAGTGGTATCTTATATCAGATAATGTGCAATATGTCAAAGAATCAAAAGTGATCATGCAACTTGTCCTAGGTTGTTGCAACCATTGCAGATCCCTTACACAACATAGTCAAGTATAATCATGGACTTTGTTGATAGACTGCCCAAGTCTCAAGGAAAGACCACTATTTTTGTGGTGGTAGATAGCTAACCAAATATGCACATTTCATGGTGTTAACAAATCCTTACACTGCATCAACTGTGGCTCAGACTTTTATGGATCAGGTATTCAAGTTGCATGGAATGCCTGAGAATAAGGTCAGTGACAGGGATCCTATTTTTATTAGCAGGTTTTGGCATGATCAGTTTACTATGCAAAGGTCAGAGTTGAGTACCTCAACGACATATCACCCTCAGTCTGATGGGCAAACTGAGGTAGTTAACAAAACATTTGAGACTTATTTAAGATGCTACTGTGTTGATAGTCGGAAGGATTGGAGCATGTATCTTTCTTTGGTGAGTGGTGGTATAAAACCACCATTTATTCAGCTTACAGACCAGTCCATATGAGGCTCTTTATGGACAAAAACCCCTAGACCCTTGCCTTACTTTCCTGGTGAGGCTGTTGATGAAGAAACTGATAGAAACTTGATTGCTAGAGAGTATAAAACTCAGTTGTTAAGGTTTCATCTAGCCAGGGCATAACAAAGAATGACAGGCATGACTAACAAACACAAGTGACAGACAATTTCAAGGAGATTGGGTATACCTCAAGAATCAACATTAGACAAACTCCTTTGTCTAATCAAAATTTCAACAAACTTTCAGATGAGTATTATGGGAAAACCAGGTGGTACAAAGTATAGGAAAGGTGGCTTACGAGCTTCCCCTACCTGAGCATGTGGCCATACATCCTACCTTTCATATTTCTCAGTTGAAATCCTATTGTGCAGTTCCTGATGTACTACACCACCCTCCCTTATTAAACATTGCAAGTCCCTATTGTGTTGAGCCAAATAAGGTGTTAGACAAAAGAATGATATAAAGGGGCAATAAGGCTATAGCTCAAATCTTAGTGCAACGGAAGGACATGTCATCTGAACAAGATACTTAGGAAGATTTTTCTAAAATGAAGCTCAGGTTCCCAACATTTCTTCCTCGAGGACAAGGAAGATTTTTAAGGAAGGAGAAATGTTGCAATTTTGACATTGCTGATAGTGAAGTGGTACTGAGATGATGAAGTGGTACTTAACAACTGATAAAAAAGCTAGTTAGTAAAGAAGGACACTTTATAGTTTAGTCCAGTTGTAGTTTATTTGTTGCATTTTAGTCCTTATTTTGGAGGAGTTAGAATAGTACAATTGTGTCAACCAGATTTCTGAGGGAGAGGCTTGGCCAAGGGCTATATCTGTTCCTATAACCTAAGTTACTTCGACTCGGGTGCGGGTGTCTGATACGGGTACGAATCTAGAGGTCGGATCCTTCATGATCTAATTTTTAAGATTCGGGGATATGGATCCATATATGGATACGGGTGTGGGGATTCGCCTAAAAATAAGCAAAATATCTAAAAATATAGTGATAAAACCTAAATTATGAGATATTATGTGGAGAACTTGAAGAGAATCCTAGAAGGAGATTAAAGGAAAAGGCGTGACATGGAGATTTCTACATAAAAGTCAATTCATTTTTTTCAATTTCACCTTAGCTTTTGTATTGATTACAAAAATCATTAAAACCATCCAAACTTTTCTCATCAATTTCGATCAAAGTACCCGAAACCGGTTGACCAAATCGGACATGGATCCCACACCCACGTCGTGTCGACACGGGTGCGGCATCAAAAGTGAAGAGTCCGAGCTACTTAGCCTATAACTGCATTATGACAATTATGTATTGAAATACAATTAGTTAACCTAGTATTTATTTTAGTTCTTTCTTTCTTTTTCCTCTTCCTCTTCTTAGCTCTAAGTTAGTGTTTCATTGATTTCCTCTGAGTCACAAATTTCACCCTGAAACAACATCCCTTTACCACAGCTAGCATTTAGTCTTCAAGATAGATCATTTCTAGATTATGGTAACCCCTGCAAATGATTTGTTGTCCAACTTCTTTTTGTTGTCGACAAGGGTGCCCACAATCGCTACCTTTTAGGTGCACATGGGATATACCTTGCTACTTCAGTGTAATAACCTACAAATCATATAGAAGAGGTAAATTGCACTAAGCAAGCACCGTGTGACAAGCTCGAGCGAGAAAGCATGCACGGGGTTTCAAACCTGAGACCCCCATTCAGGAGATCACATGCTCAACTAACTCAGCCACCCTTATGGGTTTATAGTTGACTTTCCAAATTGTTTATTATTTCATTCACTACCAAAACTTTGGATCTTCCCTGCAAAATCAACTCATCCATAGTTCTCTTTGAACTCAGAACCAATGATCTATCTCTTCGTTCTTCCTTGTGTTGCAACTATTCAGATGTATTTACCCTGGTTCAGTGAGGCGAGGCGATGCCTTGTCGCCTATAACTGCCATGGTGAAGTGTAGTAAATGCGAGAGGTAATGGGGCGAGGCAAGGCGCCTATGGTGCTACCTTTTGATTTTTATTTAAAAAATACCATGATTTTAATAATAAAAAAGACCTCATAGGGTTTATTTTAAAAAAAGGTGTTGGCTACTTCATTCGTGACTTTAGTTCGTGACTGTTGTTTCTCCATTGCACGACACTTGACTGTCGGACTGCGACTTCTTCTCCACTCTCCAGGCTCTGGCAACCCCCAGGTAACTTTTTCTTTCTTCTTTTCTTCTTTCTTCTTTCTTCAATTCCAACAACTTCTTTTCTTCTTTTTTCTTTCTTCTTTCTTCAGTTCCAGTTCCAGGCTTCCAACGACTTCTTCTTCTTTCTTTTGTTTCTGCGACTCGTCAGACTCAGTTCACTGCCAAGTACCAACTGAGTTTCTACCTCTATATTTAAAAAAAATTACAATCCTTCTTTACTAATACAATTGTGTTTTATACTAATTTATATAATATTAATTTATCCTTGAATAGTATGATTTCAATGGCGTCGGATCATAACAAAAAGGACATTGGATGAAATTATGACATACAAGGATCAACAAAAGATTTTGTTATTTCTATGTTCCGTGAAGTTACTTATAATGGTGGAATAAGTCGACACAAGCAACATTTGATAGGTGAAAATAGAAATGTAAAACAATGTCCAAGTTGTCTGACCGAAGTTAGAGAAGAAATAAGGGCGTATTTGGAAAATAAAAAGGTGAATAATCTAAAATATCAAATGAGATAGCAAGAAGAACCCATGATTAATGTTCATTATGATGATGATATTGATGAATAAGGGCGTATTTGGAAAATAAAAAGGTGAATAATCTAAAATATCAAATGAGATAGTAAGAAGAACCCATGATTAATGTTCATTATGATGATGATATTGATGAATATGATGAGATGATGCCTCCCTCAAAATCTCAAAAGATATTTTCTAGTGGAAGTGCATCATCCACGGGGCAGAATGTGACGAAAGGCCCTCTTAATCTCTATTTTTCTCAAAAATCACAACAAAAGAGAGGTTTTGAAAAGGGAGCGGGCTTTGATGAAACCAAGAAAATTCTAAAGGAGCGTGCGGTAAGTGTTTGCATTGTGCATGTATGTTGCGGGGCTCTCTTTTAATTGTGTTAATCACAAATCATTTGATAAATTTATTGAGGCTGTAGGACAACATGGCCCCGGAATGAAGCCTCCTACTTTCCATGAAGTAAGAGTTACTCACCTTAAAAAGTAGGTGAAGAAAGTAGACAAAATTATTGATGAGCATAGAGTGCAATGGACAAAGTTTGGATGTTCCATTATGATGGACAAATGGACGACACAAAATGGCAAAATGATCATTCATATTTTGGTGAATTCTCTAACCGGTAGTGTATACCTCAATTCTGTTGATTCTAGCGATGAATCTACTGATTCTACCAAAATGTTTGACTTATTTGAGAGCACTATTAAAAGAATCGAGCCGAAAAATAATATACAAGTTGTCACCGATAATGCTAGTGAGAATGTTAAGGTAGGAAACATGATCATAGGTGTGTACCCACACATTTATTGGACTCCATGTGCTGCTCACTGCATTGACTTGATGTTTGATGACATATTCAAGATCAACCCATATGCTTCGGGTAATATCAATCTCCTATCTTCTAACTTTCTTTATAGTTAATATCTAATACTTATAAGCTACTAGTTTATATAATACTTATAAGCTACTAGTTACCAAGATATTGCTTTAACAATTTTTAAGAAGGCCATCAAGATCCATTCCTACATTAGTCAAAGGCCATTGTTGTTGAACTTGATGAGAAAATTCACCAATGAAAGAAATTTGGTGAAACCGGCCAAGACAAGATTCCCAACGACCTACTTGACTATGAGAGCTATGTGCAATCAAAAGAAAAATTTAAGAATGCTAATACTCTTAACCGAATGAACTTTAAGTAGATTTGCAAAAGAAACTTTGGGAAAAGATGTTGCCAACCTTCTTATTCGGCCCATTTTTGGAATGATTTTGTTAGGGCCCTTAAAGTTTGTGGTGCTTTAACAACAGTGCTTCATTTGGTTGATGGGGAGAGAAAACCCCCAATGGGCTATATTTATGAAGCAATGGATAGAGCTAAGGAAATTATTGTGCAGGCCTTTGGTGGAGTTGAGAAGCAATATGAGAAAGTGTTTGAAATCATTGATGAAAGGTGGACTGACCAACTCCATCGACCATTGCATGTTGCAAGCTTTATTTTGAACCCAGAATTATTTTATAAAGCTCATAACGATGGCACCATACATCAAAATGTGTGGTCGGGTTATCATGCATATGTTGAGAAGATGAACCCCGATATAGCAATACAAGATTTACTACTTGCTGAGCTTCCTAGGTACAAAAATGTTGAGGAACTATTTGGTTGTGATCAGGCTCAAAAAGCCAAAGACACAAGGTCACCCGGTAAATGAGTTGATTTAGTTCTTTATAATATAACTTTACTTAAGTTATTTGACTCATTTATACTTATTATTAATTATTAACCTTTAAATTTATTTTTTTATAGTTGAATGGTGGTCACTATTTGGTAGTCAAACTCCAAACTTGCAAAAATGTTCCATGAAAGTGTTAAGTCTAACTTGTAGCTCATTCGGATGTGAGCGAAATTGGAGTGTGTTTGAACACGTAAGAAGAAGAATATTTTATATCCTAATATCTATATTATATT
>JBCEWC010014583.1:0-14274 GCA_038996855.1 Solanum aculeatissimum
AAACTTTAACAAGACTTATTGAAGTTATATTTAAGCTTGATATAGTCAATTAATTTAAATTAATTACAGATAATCACCAATTTGTTGAAATTATATTTGAATTTCACAAGTAGACATGTAGTATTGAATCAATCTAATCGAATAATTAACACCTCTAATTACAAAAAAGTAGTATTGTTACAAAAAAAAATTATATCACAGTAAAACAAATTATGAGCTAAATTTTTTATCACAATAATAAATTTATGATTAAATTGTTTGATCACAACAAATAGTTATAGGTATTATTTAGTCAAACATCAGTTAAATTCATAATAAATTGTATTATTGTTATCAATTTTTATCAATTGATAAATTATTTAATTAATTTGCTAATTATGGGTATGAACAACAAAAAATTATATGTATTACTCCCTTGTTCACTTCTACTCTGCTACTTTCAAATTTTAAGATTTATTAAAATATTGATTGACATGATTATTTTATTAGATACCCATATTAATTAATGTTCTGGTCATAAAAAATAATTTTAAAAATAGGTAAATAATAGTTTTTAATGTAATTTTTTAAAAATAAATTATTAACATTCACTGTTTGCTGTAAAACTTGTTTTCTTTTCTCTTTGTGTTGCGATATTTTTCTTCTCTTATGTTTATAATACATTGTCGTGAAAATAATTATAATTATTACGTTAATTATTATCCAAAGTTTTGGTAGTAAAAAAAATTATTTATTTAGTTATAATATTTATTTTAAATTATATTATATAGATAAAAGATAACTATTGCCCCAACTAGTTTCAACAAGATCATGACCAAACTTAATAATTAACTATACATTTTACTGTAGTAAAAATCTATGACTATACCTTTTAAAATACTTATTCAACTATAAGTTTATTTTAAAAAAAATATTATCGTGGCTACAGGGTTATTATTATTATGATAAATTTAAACTCATGATAACAATTAATAATTAGTCATGAAAGTTTATTCAAGCAAAATACATGTGATTGTTTCATTAATTATTGTCATTATTTTTTATAACTTAAAATAAAATTATTTATTTAGCTACAAATTTTTCTTCAAATAATTTATTGTGGCTAAAAGATTGTTATTGCTATGATAAGTTTAAATTCGTGACAAAAATTAATAATAAGCTACAAAATTTAATTATAGCAAAAAACCTATGACTATTTCATTTAACTGTTGCCACAATTTTTTATGACTTGAAGCAAAAATATTTATTTAGCTACAATATTTTGTTTCAAATAATTTATTGTGGCTAAATGGTTACTATTGCTACAATCACTTTTAACTGCGGCAAAAACCTATCATTAGCTATAGAATTTTATCGTAGCATTAAAATTGTGGCTAGTTAGATCATTATTGCCACAATTGTTAGCGGTTATGGCAAACATAAAGATTTAGCTTTGTCAATTTAATTTTCGTGGCTAAGAAATTTGATGAATTTTTAGATAACCATGAAATTTAATTTTTTGTGGCTATTACTAAATAATAGCTACGATTTTCAAATTTATAGCTTAGATTTTGTAGCTATAAGTATATTCTCTTGTAGTGTCTCATTACGCCTTGTAAGACATAATTTGTCCGTTCATTTACCTACACTATTATTCATTTTATTTTTATTCAAGATAAGGAAGAACTCTTCACTTATAAATAGGGGTGGTCTTACTTTGTTTCGAGAAGAAGTACACAAGAAAAATGAGAAATGTGAAAAATATGATAGTGTGTAATGAAGTGTACAATAGTGAAAGAGAGAGTTGAGACAAAAAAAATATTCTAGCTAAGTGTTCAACTATATTTATTATACAAAAGAAAGTAATTATATGTTGAAGGAAGATGCTCTTTTTGTGGAGCTTTGAATTTTTCAACTAATTCGGAGTTGTTTGAGTCATACAACATTGTTGGGTTGCTGTATTTTGGAGGAGATAAGTCAAGGGTATTACTGGATCGGTGTAGATTATGTTGCAGTCGGCTTGATTTCCTTAAAGAGAACGAGATATCCGCACTTCAGCCTAAATAAATTTTTATTTAATTTTTTTATTTTATTTTTAACTGTAATTTATTATATTTATGATATATTACACTAACATTTTGTTATAAAAAGAATGAAATATGACTTATAATTCATATTTTTAAAGACTATCAGAAATATCGTATTGTACCAAACAATTATACTTGTTTATGTGAAAAAATTATAATTTTATATATAAATAAGTTTGTTACAAAATTGTCATTTTTATAATAAATAATAATAATAACGATAGTAACTCTAGTTATTCATTAATAAAATCTTTTGCCATCTTACGAATAATTTATACACGACAAAATATGGATTGGTTGTGGTCACTTTGGAGCATATTTTAAAATTTGAAATGAAACCTACAGTTATATCTTTTCCCAAAACAAGTTTGAAGCAATTTTTGGTATTTGAAAATTTTGATTTTCAAAATCTCCCCAAAATTAGATAAATATTATGACCAAGCAGACACTACTTACTCAAAACAAATAAAAAATACTTCCACAATTTATGATCAAATTGAATAGATATATTCATCCAATTGGATCATAATTTAGAGATACGATAAATATTATATATATATAAATTCTTATATTAAGTGATGCTCATCAATTAAATTGTTTGACAAAATTGATAACGGATAACAACATTTAGGAAAGATGTCTTTCTACCACTAAATAGAACTATATATATCAAACTTTAACGAAAGACATTAATTGATGATCACTCTCCTATTAGTCACAATCTTAGTATCACTATATTTCATTCGAATATGCTTGACACATACCTAATTTGCTAAGCATGCCTAAAGGACAACCCATTAATTGAAACTTTTCAAAAATTGTGACTTTCATTTCTCTATCTTTAATAATTAGACGTCCTTTACTTAAAAATACAATCAATAGGATCTAAAAAATGATCAAATCTCAAGAAATATGATGTAGACTATTTATCCAACACAAATATCAGCGCTTGCTTATTTTTATGTAGTGATTACTCGTACGTATGGTAAGTGACAATACTAGTATGCAAGTTCATTTGGTAATATTTGATGTGATCTTTGTTTATGATGCCTTGGTAAGGCAAGGTGATCATTTTATACACGTAATTACAAGGAACTAAAGATATACAACAAATATTATATATAAAAAGTTTGTACTTAGTTAAATAAATATTCATATCATGAATTAATTATGTGTCGAATGATGATTTAAATGGAAGGTGTCTCTCCATCATTGAATAAAATCTTAGTAATATTCAAATGAGCTTGATATATAAATATATATTTGTTTTCTAATCACCAAAAAAAAAATATCTATTTGTTTTCTATAGAAGACAAGCTGATCAATAGTATAAAAATGTGTCATGACTCGACACCTTGTTAGTAATTGGTAAGATAAAAAAAAAATATTTATTTATTCGTCCACTTTTATTTATCAAGTTTAAATAATTAAGAGGTAATTTATTATTTTATATTTTATTTATTTTTATTATTAAATACTATTCATTTCTCAATATTTTAATAATTTACAATAATTAGAAATGATATGATAAAAGAATAATTTTATTTATTACTTTTAAGGAGAGTGGCAAATTAAAGTAGTTCACTTTGTTTTATAATTCAAAAGTTACTTAACTTAATTAGGATAGCTCACTTAGAAAGACATTTTGTTTTATAACAAAAAAACCACTCAACTTAGAGTAACTAACTTAGAAAAGCACCCTATTTTGTTTTATATTCTACGGAAAAGGACCTAAAATGCCCTCGAAGTATTAGAAATGATATAAAAATGTCCTTCATCCATCTTTTGGGCCTAAAATGCCCTTCTCATCCACCTTTAGGATCTAAAATGCCCTTCTCCTTAACAAATTTTTAATTAAATAATTTAAATAATTATTTTAGACATATGACGTTTCTCTATTGGTCAAATTTAATATTTAAAATTATTTATAAATAATAATTGTCCAAATAATGCCCTTATTTGGACTCTTGCTCTCAGTAGCCATTAAATCCTTCTTTAATCCTCCTCATAAGTTGCGAAATGAATCAAGATTCTGGGGACTCATGTGTGTTGGCCTCTGTGTGGTTACTTTGTTATTTATACCTTTCCAAAACTATTTTTTTGGGAGTAATTAGGGATAATTTGGGGCGTGTTATGGTGGTTTTGGGTGGGTCAAATATTATTTATAAATAATTAATTTAATGGTTGCTTAGAGCAAGAGTCCAAATAAGGGCATTATTTGAATAAATATTATTTATAAATAATTAATTTTGACCAATAGAGGAACGCCACGTGTCTAAAATAATTATTTAAATTATTTAATTAAAAACTTATTAAGGAAAAAGGTATTTTAAGCCCTAAAGGTGGACGAGAAGGACATTTTAGACCCAAAAGGTAGATGAAGAACATTTTTGTACCATTTCTAATACTTCGAGGGCATTTTAGGCCCTTTTCCGTATATTCTAAAAGTCACTCAACTATAAATATTTTGCGTAGAGTCATACATAGGTCCTTTAAGAAATGCTTGTTGTTATATAATTTAGACAATTTTCACTTTTTGAATTAAATCAAAGATTAATTATTTTTTACATGATATCAAAGTATGACTCATTTCAATTTTTATTTTTGAGATAAGGTTATCGTATTAAATTGTCCAGGTAGCTTTGAGGGGAGGGCGTGAAGCAGTGAAGAAACCTATTTGAAAAATGCATAATCTCTTTAATATGATTTGAATAATTGTGACCTTTTTTTAATAAATATTTTTCGACAAAGTCGGTGTCTTTTAAGGAATTAAAGGTGTTTCTTTGTCACTGAAAACAACCATATCAATTTTCAACAGAAGGGTCTAATGACGCTATCCTGTTGGTCAAAATCTTAGTACTTTCTCGTTTCTTTTTTTTTAATTATTTTTATATTTGGTAACAATTTAATTTAATTTTTTAAATTTTTAATTAAATAATTTACACGCATACAAATATCATTTATTTTGGACCATATATTTCAATTTTTTTTCTTTTTAAAATTTTGTGTTAATTTAATAAGGGACTGAGGAAATTAGTACATTATTTTTCAAATGAACTTTGCAAAATCTGCTAAGTACGCAACATGACCTTTATTTATTTTTTTCTCTCTGTCTTCAATGATAAAGACCAAACCAAGTACAAAACCATAAAGTTTCTTCAATGAAGGTTGTTGGGGGGCTTTATGGAAGTTTTCTGTATTAGTAGGATACTCATGATAACCAAAAAAAAGTTTTTACAAATTGATTTAAAATAGGTGCCTTTCTTAAATTATCGTGGGACATTTTACTATTTGAAGTCATTAATTCACATTGATGGGCTGTCTCCCCATTCAGAAGTTGCCTCCTCTCTATTTTCTCAACTGCATATTTAAATGAATAATAGGTGTTATAGTTAAAATTTTAAAAATTAATTTTAACAAGTCTATTAATCACAATTAAAAATAAGGAAGAAAATTGCAACTTTAGTAAAATAAATCTCATCTTTCACTTATTATAACTTCTTTGCCCTAGTCTAAAGTCTTTAAGAATACTCTCCTTTAATTCTTCATTTTTTTAATCTAATAAAATAAAACCAAACATATAAAAGACATAATAAGATCCAACATGGGTAAAATAATAAAATATTAAGTATAAAAAAAACCAACTTTATTTCCCAGCACAATTATTAATTCTAAAACATTTTACAAATATAATATATCTTCTTTCCTATCAATTTTTGTTTCATTTTTGGAATAATTTTATTTATCAAATAGTGATTTTTTTACTCAACAAAAATAAGATTTAAAAAAAGAATTTGTTAAATATGTTTAACAAGATTTCAATATATATAACTTTATATATTACACGATTTGAAATTTATTTTTTAATACTAAATTTTTTTAGATTATTTCAAGTTATTTTTGTGTATTTTTGTAGTGTCTTCTATGTACTTTTTATCAAGGATATTTATGATTTGATTCAATTGAATTTTTAAATAAATAAATAAAATAAAATTACTTATATAAAAAATCCAAAAATAATCAAAGTGATAATATTAATGAGGAGTCAAAATTAGTGAAAGATGTAATTTTTCTAAAGTTGGTAATTTTTTATTTATTTATTTTTTAGCTATGATTAATGACTTATTAAATTAATCTAATTTTAAATTTTAAATATAATATATGTCAATTATCTAAATATGCATCTGATAAAACGGAGAGAACATATAATAGAGAGGAATCCTCCAATTCAGGTTCGCTTTTACACTTTCTTTTGTCATAAAGTAATCCATCAATTGCAGAAAGTTAGTAAGTATATTTATTCATTAAACCATAGAGTACGGTAATTAGTAAAATAATAAAATATACAAACTGATATTGAGAATTTCTTTTTGAAGATATTATTAATATTTATTACTCCATTCATTCATTTTTACTTGTCACAATTTTATTTCTTGAGGTCAAATTATATGAGCTTTGACCAACATTTTAAAATGTATTTTTTCATCATATTAATATGAGAAAGATTACAACTTATAACATTTATAGTTTTCAATCATCTAAATTTTAGATTTTAAATATTAAATTTAGTTATTTCAATTTAACTCGAAAAGTGAAATAGTACATGAAATAGAGGGAGTAATTAACATTCCAGAATTAATTATATAGTATTAACTCCATCTTTTATGTTACTATATCAAATTTACCTTAGTCATGTGGTAAGTAACCGGTTATGATAGCGTGAACTATACATCATTTACCTATATAAATAATTTATCATATTTTTAAGATTGACTAATTTCTTATATATATATATTTTATAGACTTTTGATTGTTATAGCAGTGTACCATATTATTTAAATGCATGTGTACGGAATAAAAGAGATGTGGCTGTTAATTAACTACGTTTAAAGCGAAATTGCTAGTACGTAATAGTTGAACCAACTTGCATTTGTTGTCATTATTAATTATGATCACAAAAAGTGTTATTGATACATATAAAGAAATCTGCACCTATTTTTAATTTCATTACACCATTGAACATACTCTAATGTTCTGGCCACAATCATAATTAATTATAATCTAGTCTAGGATCTTGAGGGGCCATATGACATCCAACAAAAGCAAACTAACTAGTGAAGAAATTAAACATTATCCATGACAATTTTTATATATAACATTAAAAAGAAGCAACCTAAGATCTTATAATATATCGTACGTACACCACATGAACACACATCTGGAAATTAAATTATATTAACCAAACACGATCCAATTAATTCCCTCAAATTTTACATCCTTGGCAAAATTATTGCTTTGAGGGGATTTTTCATCACTACGGTAAAAGCAAAGGTCTCTGTCGGGTCGGGTGGGTTATCGGGTATGGGTATCCACTTGAATTTATGAACCATCTTAGCAAGCATCAAGTTAATGTGCAACGTACCCAATGACCACGCGGGGCAGATCCGACGACCAGCCCCGAATGGTAGCATCTTCACACCCCTCATTCCGGTAATGTCTACGTCAACTCCGTCCCCTGTGAGAAACCTTTCCGGTCGAAACTCGGCGGGATCTTTCCATAGGGTCGGATCCTCCGTTAACCATGCGGTGTAAAATTCAACATAGGCATCAGAAGGTATATTGTAGCCTCCTAATTGAGTGTCCTTTGTTACAGAATGTGACAAAACAAAATGGCTAGGTGGATGCCTCCTAAAAGTCTCCTTCACAATGGCTCCAAGATAAGGCATTTTCTCAACATCACTTTCTGAAATTGAACCATTTTTACCAACACAATCAACTATTTCTTTGTAGAGGTTTTCTTGGATTTCTTGGTTCATTACTAAGTGAAGTAAAGCCCATTCTAGTGCAGTGGCACTAGTATCAGTTCCTGCACCTATTGTTTCTGAAACAAGTGTGATAATTTCTTCTTCTCCTAGTTTCCTGCCAGGTGGCTCAAGACTAAATAATGAATCAACATACGCTGCACCAATTGGACTTACCATTTCTGATTGGCTGCTTTTAGGGTCTCCATTGCTGCCCACAAATGCCTTTCTGTCTCTTACCTGTCCAGACAAGATATAATTAAAAAAATGTGATTTTCCTCACATTTTGAACTTTCAAATATTATGGTCACATAATTTGGTATGTGGTTTTAGTGCATGTGAGTGGTCCTTGGTTCAAATCTCACTATCATCCATAAAAGAAAAAGTTAAATTCACGTGTTTGGCCTGTAAAATCAAAATTAGATCTACACATGAGCAATGTGTATAATTAGGTAAATTTAAAATTTGAATCTCTCTAATGACTTATAAGTTGTTTGGCCAAGTTCTTCAAAAACCAAAAGTACTTTTTATTTTCACATAAAGAATGCTTGTTTCAAAGAGTTAGGGTGTTTGACAAATTTTTTACGAAAAAATAAATGGTTTGAGAAGTAGTACAAGCAAACAAAGTGGAGCTTTAATTTGATCTCCCATAGAAACCACCTCATTTGTTTGAAAAGTTGATTAAACACAAATTATTTCTTTAATATTTGGCAAAAATGAGTTTGAAATTAATTAATCATGCAAAAATATTATTTTCCAAAAAGTACTTTCTATTTCTTTTCTTTCAAAATAAGCTAATTTTAGAAGCGCGCAAAAACATACTATTGAACTTACCAAAGGAACTAGGTACTCAAGTTGAGTCTGCCTCAATTTCTTGGCCTTTTTCACTTGGCTTCGAAACAAAGGAGTAAGCATCGGCAAGAAGTCAGGAAGTTGAGGAGCTGTAATAATCATGACATCTTTAAGTATGCTCTCAATCTTCTTAATTCTCTCTTCAGAAATTTTAGCTCCAAAACAAAGACAAATAAGAATGCTACATATCGTAAGCCTACAATTAGCCATCACTTCCACAAATCCATTTTCCGAAACCTCATTCTCAAGCCTTTTCATGTGGTATTCCATAGCCCATTTCCTTATCCAACTACACTGCTTAATCCTCGTTGGATTTATCAACTCCGTCACAAAATTCCGTCGAAGAGCGCGCCACAATGGACCATACTCGGCCGAGTTGATGGCGCACTTTCCCACGGAAAATATCAGACGGATCGGTGAATCCGGGGGACGGCTCGCGAAAAGCGGGCCGTTTTGAACTAATGCCTCGTGGATTAGTTCGGAGCTAGTGATTATAATAAGCGTACGTTGCCCCATTTGCATGGTGAAAATAGGTCCATATTTTTTACGTAAATCACGTACTACGTAAATAAAAGGGCGACGTTGGAGAATAACTTGGAAAAGATTTCCAACCAATGGCCAACCAGGTGGCCCTGGTGGCAGATTTCTTTTGCCACCACCAGTGATTGACCAGTATTTCCACCATACACAGAAAAAAAGAATTGCTAAGCCAAGTAATAGAATATCCATTACCTCCATTTTTTCTTTCTTTCTTTAGAGTGTACGTGTTGTGTTGTGAAAGGTTTATTTGTTTATAAAGACAATTGGGAAGGGGCCGGAGTGGATTCAATGAGTTTATCTACCTACTGAACGTATATTGATTGTGTATTCAACAAAAATATTTACTATTACATTTAATCTCCGTACCTGGCCATAAATATTTTAGTAGTTACTTGGTAGGAGCACAATTATATCTGACATCTACTTGACCTTAGAGAAAAAAATGTATACATTATTTTGATATTTTATTTTCATATTCTGTATAAATTCGATACCTAATTAACTAGATTGAAGTTAATTATACTCATAAGTTTGGTATTTAGGGAAAAGAAAAGGAATTTTTACCTGAAATGTGTTTCTATATTAAGAAAAGAAAAAATATAATGAGTTAGGTTGCAGTTTGGAAGATTACTAAATATTCCTACTATAATATATTGCCATTATAACGTAGACTCCGTAAAATGAAGCAAAATTATGCAGCATAACTAGGACAAAGATTAGTACAATAATACAACTTTATATAGTAATAATAATAAAAAAAAAAAAATCGAATTTAATTTTTAGTGGGCAGGTGTGTACATCAAATGAATTAAATAGAATGCATTAAAAGTCTTCTTTTGCTGTGACTAAATCAAGTGGTACTCCTACTAGCTAGAGAAAAACTGTAAATTCATCCACAAGAAGAAGTAATAAATGACAGTCTCTACTCCTTAACTCCCAAATATAGGGGGGAAAAATATATAATCTCTGACCAAAATAAATAAATATGAGAAATTAAAACACATTTTTTAAAACTAAAACGATGGAAAATGATTAATAAAAAAAATCTTTGGTACAGTAAAATCGATTTCATGTCTAATTAACCAGTAATCAATAATGCATGCACAAATTGATATATATTTTTTCTCTTTAATGAATTACGACTCCCCAAGGCACCTAGTAGTTTGTAAGAAATAGAATCTATAAACCAAACTATAGAAAAGAAAAATGTATTTTAAATTCCTAAATTATTATAAATAGGAGGATATCACGCAAGGGAAAAAATTAAACAAACCTATTTAAGAAATTTACATCTATATGCATGTCATAACTTGTGCTTTTTTAAAAAAACAATAATACTGGAGTATATTATAAACTATTAAAAAAAAAACATCAAATTGGAGGTGAAGGTTTCCTAGAGTAGCCAAATAAGTACATAAACAGACTAAATATTCTAGCAAAATTTATAGATTGTGGTTTTTTAATGAAGCTTAACTTCAAAGACATAGCAGCAAAAGTTGGTCAGACACGTACAATGTTTATTATATTTACAAAAAAGAGAAAAGATAAGTAAGAAATTGAAAATATTTATTATATATATATATATATTCAAGTTTATGTTACTACTCGCAATTTTTTATAGTAGTTACGAAGATCTTGTGCAATGCACTGACTCAATAGTTATTCATAAATTTATTTTGTAATGATAAAATTAAACGTTATTAAATTTTCTCATTAGGTGTAAAATGAATATCCAATAAATACTATTAATATTGATTAAATTTTAAATTTAATGATTAACTGGCTTTAAATTTATATATATATATTTGTAGTACTTCCTTTTTGACACAAATATAATCACAAAAAAATATTAAAATAGTTATTTAGTTTATTTGTCCAATTTAGAGAGAAATTTATTTTATCCGAATTTCAATATTTACTTAACTTAAAATAACTGATCGAGATTATATAGTGAAATCATAGTTGAAACAACTATAGAAAAATTATTTATTAGAGACAGTATTATAAAATCATAGTTGAAGTAAACAATTGCCTTAAAAAGATTAAATAAAAAACTCTATAAAATATTTTTACTGACCCCATATAATGTATAAGAGGAAGCAGACAACTTAAGCAAGCACGTCGACGAAAAGCTACCTGCTTGCCCCTCAACTGTCACTTATATAATAAGATAATATTCTTTGTAGTCCTATATCTCTCTTCACTTTTACAGTTTAATATTGAATTGATTATTCTTGCTAGCATTATTATTGATTTGATTTTAACTTTATTATAGTTACTAATATCTTTGAATTATAACTTTTGTTGGACTATTCAAAATTTCAAGTCAAACTTGAAATAATATATTGGAAATTCATGAGAAAGTATAGAAAATATTTATAAATCATACCAAAGTAAATACTTTTACATATAAAATAAATTTAAAAATGCATATAATCTCAGATCAACTTTTAATCACTAATTAATTATATTTTTTTTAAATTTGACTCAATTTACAATTTGGTGGGATTTTTTATTATTACTACGAACTATTGCCTATAGTTTCATTATTAATACCAAACCCATCTTTATGGCCAGGCACATTGCCTGCTTTGTTACTCACTACCCTTACCAAAAATATCATCACCACCACATGTTTGTTCAAGAACCCATTATTTTTGGAGCCAAAGCAATGATTTAATTTGTACTTTGATAGAAAACTAGCATATCGATTATATAAATATTTAACTGTGAACATGAATTGTGATGTAATGGTAGAATTGATTCGAATTTGAACCTACTTCGTGGTTGGTAGATGTTTACTTTTTCTTATACATTGAACCTATCAAGTTCTCTCTTCTATATAACTAGTAGTCCTTCTAGTTCTTTATATGTTTAATTAATTCATATATATAAGGTAATGGAAATAGAGTATTTGACACTGCATATGGATACCTAAAACTGTGTTATAAAATTGGTGAAGGATTCAAAAATTGGAGAAGATAGTGGTCATTTGTGTTACTCTATAAATTAAATAAGAAGAAACGTAACGTATGCAATTTGTTAGGCGTCAATTGCTTTCACGAGGATAATAATTTGCCCAACTTAATATGTAGTTGTTGAATTCATATTTATTAGTTTACCTTTTTGATTTTGATCTTTTGGGTTTTTTAGTATTAATTTCATTATATTTAAATTTATTTTTTATATATATAAAATTTATTATTTATTATAATTTAGTAAATTCTTTACATAAATTCTTATACATTGATTCCATGTCCCTCAACCTAAAACAGGAAATTGAATTTTTTAACCACTTTTGCCAGAAATTGTTAGCAATAAAGTATTTCTAAAGATAAATTCTATATATATCATATTATAGATTAGAAAAAAAAATTATTTTCGACTACACTAAAATTTTAAAATTTTTGTTTGTCTACTTTAGCATCAAGAGAAAGATTCTATTTTGTATATTTTTTATTTTACCCTCAACATCATCTACTTATTCTCAATTATTTTTCCAAGTCCATCATCAATAGTAATATGTATAAGAGTGGTATAGTAAAATACTACTCATATTATTCACTTAATTCCAAAATAAATGAATTATTGTGTGATACACTCCTTAAGAGAATTAGTTGATAACATTAAACAAAGGATAATTTATCAATATTGTTCTTTGCTTCTTTCAACTTTTCTTAAAACTAGAGATAGTTAACCATTAAAAAGAAGGTTAAATCTAGAAAATTATTAATTAATACATTTTTGGACTTTAAAATTTTTATTCATTTTGGACCATAGGAAAAAATTGCCAAATTTATTTATTTTGAACGGGGAAAAATATTTTCTAAGTGATGTGTAAAATTTATTTTTGGATGAATATAAGTAAGCCGTCAAAATGGCCCGTGGGGCTGACTCAACCCCATCTATTTTTGAGGTAAGATTTGGATATGATTTCTTGTAATCCATTTAGAAATAGGGCTTATAAGCTCCACCCAACTAAGTTCTTAGCCCTGAAAGTTTGATTGAGGCTATTCTGAGGTCGATCTATGAGTCAAAAATATTATTTAATTTGAATAAAAGTAAGTAAAGTTGTATGACATAATTTTTCTTTAGTTTACAAGTTTGTTTTTTTAATTTTTCTTTACTTATTTGTCAAAAGAGATTATTATTTTTCTTAAGTCGTAGGATGATTCAAATTCATAATCATTGTTTATCATATTTAATTTGAAAATCTTGTCATTTTTTAATGTTATACATTTGCTTTTGGGGATGATATTTTTTTAGATGAGGGTCTTTCGAAAACAACCTCTTAATAGTGATAAGGTTTGCATACATTTTACTCTCCCCACTCTCCAGACCCCACTTGTGAAATTTCACTGGATATGTTATTGTTGTTGTTGTTATTTCAGATATGAGATTATGATAATGTATAATGTATGTTATGATCATAATTATATATTCTTTTATATAATCTTGTTAGACATGTTAAAAAACTTAATATATTGATGTAATTTTTAATTAAACAAAAAAGAAGGGCTACTCCTCTCAGCCTATGATACTATTAGGATTGGATTGAATTGACCATTTGAAGACCCTTTCAAATGAAGAATGGACTCATTTAGCCCTTCAAATTCTTTGAATCATGAAATTTGAATTAAATGAGACTGAAATAGCTAGTTTTGACAACTCTAAAATAAATAGTGAGAAAACACTTTATATCTTCACGTGTTTACTCCACGTTCCACTCCACCCAAACACTGGAAATTGTGAACTTTCTTCACCACAGAAAGTCGGCAATAAATACTCCCAAAGTGATCACATATGGCTTGGCAAAATTTATTTTAATTTTATATCTTCACTTATTTATTTTACTAGAGAACTGTAATGACCCGTTAGGTCATTTAGAATTAGTCCTCTTATTTTTATACAATATTCTTCTCAAAAACAAAATCGTGGGTACTTTGGACTATTTGATAACTAAAACTATTTAATTTGTGGATAAGTTTGAATAATTAATATAAGTGGTGGGTTAA
>JBCEWC010014584.1:0-14272 GCA_038996855.1 Solanum aculeatissimum
TGGCCCTGTCCTTGGCCACTTTTCTGAGCCTATCTCCAATGGCTTCTGAATTTCAGACAGTCTCACTGTTTGGGCCACATCTCCCTCATCCAAAGTCCAAATTGAGTGACACCACTTGTGTTTCAAATCTAACTCAAAGAGCTTCAATTTTATATGTATCATCTCACATGGTTCATCCCACATCAAAAGTTATGACTGTTTGAAGTACACTGCCGAAACTATCCCTCTAGGACACCAACTAGCCCGATTTGCATTCGGCCACTTAAAACCCAACCCGTGGCCACCAAAACTCAACCATGACTAGTAGTACATCATATAAGCCTAAGCATAAGGATATTTTGAAAGTTTTCATGTTGTTACAGATTCTGGTGTATTTTAAACAATTACACCTCCTCACTCCGCATCTACTAGTCACACCTACAAACTAGCTAGCTGACATAGATCTATTGTTTTGTTAACCTTATAAGCTTCAACGTGGTTTACACTGCTTTTGGACTTCTGTTAAGCACATCCACAATAATATTAGCTTCACCAGGATGGTATAAAATGTCAACATTATAGTCATGTAGTACTTATATCTATCTTCTTTGTCATAGTCTCAACTACTTTGTCTTAAATAAATAATTGAGGCTCTAGTAGTCGGTAAAAACATCAATATGAACCCTGTATATACAGTGCTACCAAATCATCAGGGTGAAAACGACTATGTCCAACACAAGATCATGAGTAGGATAAATTTGTTCTTGTTTCTTAAATTATCTGGAAGCGTATGCGATAACCCTACCATGCTTCTTAAGAACCCAACATAGGCTAATTATTAATGCATCACAATATACAATGTAACCTTTGGTGCCATCCAGAAGATCCAAGATATGTGTGGTGGTAAGCTTTTTCTTTAGCTTTTCAATACTCATATGCTTCAGTCCACTGACACTTATCTCTTTTATGTGTCAATATCGTTAGTGGTGCAAAGATAGAGGAAATTCCA
Organism: Solanum aculeatissimum; assembly: GCA_038996855.1. Lineage (NCBI taxonomy): Eukaryota > Viridiplantae > Streptophyta > Magnoliopsida > Solanales > Solanaceae > Solanum > Solanum aculeatissimum. Next base: position 989 of record JBCEWC010014584.1, read on the forward strand.
TCAACAAACCTTTTATAATATCCATCCAAGCCTAAAGAACCTCCGTCGGATTCAAGGGTCTTAACCAAGCCATCACTGGTTCAAACTTTTTTTCATCAAGCTTGATACCATCACCAGAAATAACATGACTAATAAAAGCTATAGAAGTTACAAAAATTCAAATTTAGAGAGTTTAGCATATAACCTGTCGTCTTAGAGAGTCTGTAATATTGCTAGCAAGTGGTCTACATGCTCAACTTCTGACTGTGAACATATCAAGATGTCATCAATAAGCACAATCACAAATTCATCCAAGAATGATTTAAAGACTTGATTTAGTAGATCTATAAAAATTTCTAAGGCATTTGTATGACCAAAAACCATAACATGGAATTCAAAATGGCCATATCTCGTACTAAATATTATCTTTGGAATATCAACACCCTTGACTCATAGCTAGTGGTAACCAGATCTCAAGTTAATCTTTGAAAAGCATTTGGCACCCTGCAACTAGTTGAACAAGTTATCAATCCATGGAAAAGGATACTCATTCTTGATAGTTACTTTATTTATCTATTTGTAATCAATACAAATACATAATGAGCCATCTTTATTTTGAACAAAGAGCGTTGGATTATTACATGGAGATATACTTGGCCTAATAAACCTTTATCGAGTAAGTCCTTCAGTTGTTTCTTCAATTCCCTTAGCTATCTAACAACCATTCTATAGGGAGGAATAGATATAGGTTGTGTATCTAGAAGCAAACCTATAATGAAATCGATTTCCCTTTCAGGGGGAATTCTTGGAAGCTCAGAAGGGAATACCATCTAGAATTCATTCATAATAGGGATTGACTGAAGGGTTAGTGGCTCTCTATCAACATACCTGACATAAACTAGATTTTATATAAAAACCTTTAGCAATTAGATTTTGAGCCCTAAGGTATGAAGTAAACATACCCTTAGTCGTGGTAGCATTACCTTTCTACTCAAGAATAGGCCCACCTAGAAAATGAAAGTGAACCATCTTTGCATGACAATAAATATTAGCATAACAAAGTTCCAACCAGTCCATACCCGTAACGACAACAAAATCTACCTTAATCAATTAAACTAAATCAGCAGAGGTTGGACGGTCATTTGTTAACACCATAAAACCTTGATAGATATGAGTAGCTATAATTGAGTTGCAAATCAGTGTATATACCTCAACTGATTGCTACAACAACTCAGATCTCATGTCAAGCTTACGAACAATAAATGGGTATGTACAAAAATGTAGATCCAGAATTTATCAATGCATAATTAGCATGAGAATGTATCATCAATATATCTATGACAACATCCGAAGATACCTCTAAATCTTGTTGGCTTGTGAGTGCTTAAAAGAAATTTTTGCCACTAGTAGAACCTTAAGTATTTTCTCCATTTCTCCCCCTACCACAACCCTGAGTAGAAAATGGCCCTGGTTGGGGAGAATGTATACCGGATGAAGAGGCTAATATGGATCCTGAAGGCTGAGCTGGTGTAGCTCTACCTAAACCTAGGTAATGGCTAATAAAATTTCCTATTGGCCACAATGGTAACATGTACTTGAAGTCTTTCTACACTACCCAGCGTGAAGCTTTCTGCATGTGTACATAGAGGAGTAGGCTTTCTCATTTGTGTAGATTGCTCTTCTGGATGGCTCTTAGTCTGGCTTGAGCTTTGCCTCGATCCTGACTGAATATAACAATCAAATCACTGGCCCTACATCTGTGGAGGGAAACTAGCTATTGACTGAGGTGGATATTGATGAATTTGGGGCCTAAAGTCACTCCATGGCACCTGTCATGACCCGAACTTAGAGCCTAGCCATGAAATGATCATTGTGACACCTGAAAGCACACCATCCAAGACTTTTGTTCATATCATAAGAATACATAAGGTAAAATAAGCAATTCATAAGAGATTAAGCAAGTGAAACATATCATTATCAAAGTCATCATTTCCCTTAGAGGAATTAAAACATCCTTAGTCCAAACATGCCTCTACATCATAGATCTTGGCAGGGGCTAGAACATGCTACTAGCTCACACTCAAGATAGAATAATAACAAAATCACAAAGTCTTAACATATGAAAGCATGACATGAACAAGGATTTTTCTCAAAGCAAGAGAACTCACCAACAATCTTCAAATGTTCAAGTCCAACTCTAGCCACAAAATGTAGGAATAGTCTCATCGTCTCTTGTCTCTACATGGTTTGATAATGTAGGACAATAGTATTGATGAGTCCATATCTTGGACTCATTTGGGACCTAAAATGTAAGGAATTATTATCCTCAATGTGCTATTATGCTTCATGTTTTGACTAATATGTGTGTTTTATGTCAAGAATGAGGGTGAAAGTGCATAGATGGACAATACTACAAAAAACAAGGAAAAGTAGCAAAAAATGCCAAAAAGTGGTCATAAGCGACGTTACAGACATATTTTATTGATCACCAAAGTGCACCTGAGACTGCCTAACATTGCAGTGTTGAAACCCCCATGTTTATGACAAATGGGAAATACGGGTAGAGATTTGAAGGATCACCAAACGTGATCAACAATGAACAATTGCATCACCAAAAGATGCAGAGACTTGAGCCTTTAGCTGATGAAAAATAATGTGGTCAAGTGCACATTCGATGCATCACTGAAGTGCTTGGCAATGGCCGACCTTGATCACCAAATGGCAAAATTATCCATAAACTCTCTGCAAATTTCATGTACTATAAAAGGAATTTGTAAAGGACATTATACATACCATTCTACCACATCTGACCTTACCACATTGAGAGAGAAGAGAGAGTACATAGAACTTTCTTGGTGAACAAGTACAGGGTTTGTGATTTTCAAGCTTGGGGAGGAGAAATTCTAGAGATTAGTAGAAAGAATTCATTTTTTCTCTTGTAATTTATCTTACCCACATCCACGACTACTGATTATGGTATTATTTTCTAACTTTTAAGCATGAATGGCTAAAACCCCAATGTTCGGGGTGTGTATATGATATGGATTCTTAATTTGTTAGCTGGGTCTATGATATTTTGATTGTTTTGATGTTAATCTGAGTGATTTTATACTTATTTCCATGTTTAACTTGTAATCTTGAGGTTGCAAACTCTGGGTTAACTTTAGATCTCTAGTTATGTTCAATGGCTAAAGTATTAGGAGATCTGGTTATAATTGTTCTGGCCAGGCGTGTCCTCGAGGGATTTGCATATGAAACACCATTTCTATAGTAAATGAAGTGGTGGTTATTAGCAACCTAGCTTACTCACATACTTTTAACTCAAAGAATCAAGTATTTAGACCTGATTAGTTAGATCTCATCCCATATCCACCCCTGATATCTCTCTAAAACTTGTTGTTTAATTTGCATCTTAAAACTTCTTTTAGTTGAATATTAGTTTTAATTTACTCGTAACCCCCTAATTAATGCTAGAAATACCTAGTTCAACTCATCTTTTAAACTCTCTAACGCCCATTCCCTATAGGATTCAACCCTAACTCTTTAGTGGGTTATTATGCTAATAATGATCGTCCACATCTTCTAAAAGTGGGGTGTGCTTGAATGTCATAAAAAATGGTGTTGTTGCCAAGGAATGGTGTTTGTTCTTCATTGAAATTTTTGTTTGAACTTAGCTTTTGTAGTTGAACTTTTTTATTACTTTTCTTGTTTGTTGATTTTAGTTAGCTGAAAATATGGATGACACTGGAAGTGTGCATTGTGAAAATGTGGGGGGATCTAAATGACTTCTAGAATGTCAATTCGAACTAAGTGGGCATCACATGAGCGATCTGATTGCACCTATTAGCTAGGAATGTTGTGTTTTATGTCACGAGCACAATGTTTCAATTACTACAACAAAAGGGACTATTTGGAGGTCAAGTCCATGAAGACCCACATGAGCATCTCCACAACTTTATGGATGTCTGCTTTCCATTCAACTTTCGAGATATAAAACAAAAGGCTATTCGGTTGAGACTCTTTCATTTTCCTATAAATAGAGAGGTCGTAAGATGGCTAGCTGAACTTCCTCATGATTTAATTACATCTTGAGAGGAATTGCAAGATGCATCATTTGAGAGATTCTTTTCTTCCTCGAAGATGGTTAAACGTTGTAGAATTATTGAGAATTTTAAAAGAATTAAAGGTGAACCACTACATAAAAGATGATTAAGGTTTTAGAAACTCCTACTCCAATGCCCAAATCATTGAGTTCCGGACCACCTTATTTTCAATAATTCTATGTGATTTGGATGTTGTCAAAAAAGGGTTTAGCTGATCAATTAGTAAGAGGAAGAATCATGAAACAAGCATTTGCTACTGCTGTGAAATGCTAGATGATATGACCAAGATAAATAGAGCTTCGTATACAAAAAACAACCTCATTTCTACTACTCACAGGGGACCATCCAAGGAGAAATTAGCAAAAGATCATGAGTGGGATGAAAATATGGCATAAATGTGGACTCAGTTGGATCTCTTGATAAAACAGGTAATGGGTGGTAGTTGGAAAAGCGTGAATGTTGTTGGTGCTACTATTGATATGTTTTTCGATAGTGTGCCTTATGATTGTGTTTATAGTGAAGAGGTACATTATATGGAAAATAAGGTTATGGGTTCCAGTTTGACCTTTCTAAGGCCACCCGAGAATTAAAGTTGGAACAATAGTGCAGGGTGGAGAGATAGAAATTGGCTAGACCAATCGAGGTTGGAGAGATCAGGATTGAGCAAGAGATAGGTACATTCCTCCCCATGATAGGGTGAAATATGCTTAATCGATTGTGAATCTGGAAAGATTCAACATTGAGGACATGTTGACGAGCATTTTGAAATACGTTGAAGCTTTAGATAAGGTGTTGAAGGAAATAGAGTCAGATTTTTCGAAGCTGAACCAAATCATGACTTTGCTTTAAGCATCTATTAAGAATTTTTAAATATAACTAGGCAATATCTCGGCCCATCTCAACCAAATTCCGAAGGGAGGTCTATGCAGTGACACAGTTGCCAATCTGAAGAGTATTGATCAGTAGTGTTTGGCCATTACAACTCATAGTAGCAAAGTTGTTGAAGGAGATGCACCTCCACCGGAAGTTGAGATGGATAAAGGCATAAATGCTTCTTTGTTTGAAGGTTCTAAAGAATCAGATGTGAATGAAGATAATGATGAAGTTGGGAAGGAAAGAAGTGACTTTCTCGACAATCCCGGGAGTAGTGAAAATAAAAAAGTTGTGGGTGTTTTAAGTAAGGAAAAAATCATACCCCCCCCCCCTAAAACTTCCAACTCAACTATGAAGTAGAATTCTCCTCAATTCATGATAGTCCCTCCTTTTCCGCAGAGGTTAAAGAAGAATAAGGAATACACCAAGTTCTAGAAATTCTTATCCATGTCCAACTCTCTTTCTATCAACAAGCCATTGGTAGAAGCAATAACAGAGATGTCGGGGTATGCAAAGTTTATAAAGTAATTGGATACCAAGAAGAGAACCTTAGAATGTGAAACAATTGAAGTATTTCACAATTGTAGTGTGATTTTGTCAAAATACTTGGTCGCAAAGAAAGATAACCCTGGTGTGTTTACAATTCCATGGACTATTGTAGCTTGTACGTTTGGCAAGGTGTTGTAATTTTTAGGAGCAAGAACTATTCTCATGCTCTTGGACATCTTTGAAGAGTTAGGATTAGATATTCCTACACCCATGATAATAAGGTTTCTCGTGGTTAATCGATCAATCAAAAGACCGATATGGATATTGAATAATTTCATGGTGAAGGTCGATAAATTTATCCTGCCAGCTGAGTTTGTAATTTTGGATTTGTGAAGTTTATATTGATGTGCCCATAATTCTTGGTAGACCATTATTTTCTACTAGGAGAGCATTGGTGGATTTTGAGAAAGAGGATCTGAAGTTTTGGGTGAATGAAAAGGAGGTTGTGTTCAATATTTTCAAAACTATGAAACAAGTGAAGGACTTTCGAGTGGTGTTAGTTATTGATCAGTCTTGGGTTACTTCAAGTGAGAGGGAATACTCGTGTCACGACATTAAAAATGGTGTTTCCTGGGTGTCACGACCCGAGAGTAGGGCCTAGATGTGACATGGTGAATGAGAGCCCGAGAGCCCTCAATCAAGTCATCTTAGCAATAATTTACATATAATTTGTTCGGAAGTGCGTAATATAATACGAAGAACATAAATATAAGGGATTGTGGGCATTGGACTCAAGCTATGTGGATGTTGTCGGGGAAGGGATTTACATGACTCACGTAGCACATAGCAAGTACGTTCTAAGGGGTGGGTAAGTATGACTCAAGCTATGGGGGTAAGGAGGGACTTGGGACTTTCTACATAAGCACATTCTCATCAAAACATATCATAATAACATAAGCATATTCATAGTCAATGCATAATATAGTCATAGCATCTCAAACAAACATATAGTACGGCACACAATAGAATCTGATATGTCCAACAATGTCTCTACATAGGATAAGATGGGGGCCACGACATGTCCCAATCTCACCCTCAAGTCATAAGATAGAAAGAAAGTAAACAACACATAAGATAGAGGGAGGTGGTTCTTGCCCTTGAAGTAAAGGGCTCACCACTAGCAAGAATCTGAGATCACCAAGCTAAACGTCGAAAGGTGGATAGATATCATCTCCGGCCCCTACATGGTTAGATCATGTAGATAAAGAGTATGGGTTAGCACATATAATACACTAAGTATATGGGCATGCAATTCATATAAACATGAACCTACAAAACAAGTTAGATGACAAAGGCACATATATATAGAAGGAGAATATAGGAAAGAATAGTATATAATTATGTTATGAAATCCATGATGCATGAAATGTCATAATGCTTAAAGTATAGAGGATGAGACATAACTGACATCACAATCCATGCAAGCCAATACATGAACTCCCGATATCAATCCCTTACATCGAGATAAGGGTAGACTATTTGCCAAGGGTAGCCCACACCACACCTTACAACCCGATCTTTTTGGTGTGATGGCCACTTTCTTTACGACCTGGCCTTTTCAAAAGGATTTTCAAATCATATCATATCAAGAGTACCTATGCTAGCACATAGTTCAAGAGAGAGGAGTAGGACCCTTGGGGATAGCCCACTTACTACTCCAATCCCATTCGGTGCTTGATCGTCATCCCACAAGAATACATATACATATACATGCTTTCAAATGAAGGATAAGTACTTTCAAATCAATGAAATGCAAGGTTGGGCTAAAAATGCAAATTGTAATTCAAGTGTTTTCATATTTAGGCTAAAAAGCCAAACAAGAGTTCAAGTATCAAGTGTAAGGGCCAATACATAGGAGTAGCTAATTCAAGAAAAGTGAAAGATGGTATAATCACCCAAAAATGTCCAAAAACCAAATTAAGACAAGATGTGATCACATTCTAGTCATATCCCATGTCCTACAAAAATCAAGTCAAGTCATGTCAAGGTGGGACTAAGCCCATAACAAAAGTTTCATCAAAAATCAAGTTTCAAGTATGCATATGTCATGAATGATGATATGAATAGAATGGGAAATTAGAATTCATAAATTAAACTCATAATAAGATGAATCCACATGAAATCAAAAGTTAAATCAACAATTGAAACTCAATTAAAATCACCCATGCATTGATTAAAAGAGTAAGGGGACATGCATAATTGAACCTTCATAAAACCAATGGAATTCAACAAATTAGGGGTTAATTCACTTTAAAATCAACAATTAAATACAACTCATACTTCAAATTAATTAAATCATTCTAAAATTTAAAGACCTAATTTCAAAGTAAGCATAATTTCATAAAATCAATTGAAGAAATTCATTTGGGGCTTCATGGTTGAAAGGAGCCATGAATAAATTCCCACATACCTTGATTACCAAGAAGCTTTAGAGAGAAGAGAGATTGAAGAAGAAAGCTTCCTTGAATTCTAATCCCAACCTTCAACCACACTTGGAAGAGAGCCATTAGAAAAGAGAATTTGAAAATAATTCTAAGTGTTGGAAGAATTTGAATTGAATGAAGGTGTATAGGCTAATTCAGGGGTTTAGAAGGGCTTAGGAAGACCAAAACGTCCTTAGAAATAACCAAAATTACAATTAAACCATAATGAAACGGGTGAGAAAAATTGAAAACGTCGCCTTCATGGTCAACTACACAGACCGTGTAGTGACTCATGGACCATGAACTCCTCTGTGAAGCTACGCTTAGAAAATCTTTCGTCGATGGTAATCCCATACTTAGAAAAAATTTGCTCCCACAACCATATGGTAGACCTCACGGTTCGTGAGTCTGCACACTGACCATAAACTAGTCCATGCAACCTCACTTGGTCCAAATTCTTGGTTGGCACCCTCACACAGACTGTTTCACGGGCCATGAGGCCTCACACGGTCCGTGAATCTCACTTCCTCGTTGACGCAATTTCTGGAACATTAACCTTATACATAGAACCAATCCTTAGGTCAAGTTTATCCCAAAACACCTTACCACGCCTCGTGAGAGGTCACACGGGCTACTTCACGGACCATCAGATGGCACACGGCCCGTGAAGGCCACCATGGGGCAATGCCTTAGCAAATTTCCAGAAACGGACCCCTGTGCAGGCAGTCGCACCAAAAAGGTCATAACTTCTTCATCCGAACTTCGCATCAAGTGAAACTAAGTTCATTGTAAAGATAAATCAAAGAGATTAAATTTGATAGGTCATGGCCCTCCCAGTTCTACCCGTTTTAAGGGATATGGCCATTTAAAGTCAGTACTTCCACAAGACGCCATGCAAAACTTAACCAATGTGATTTCTTTGAATACGACCATTCAAGAGAGACTCATGAATCTCATTAACCAACAGTGGTAGGTTCAAATCAGATCTTAATCAACTTCACAAGGTTCAAAAATTTCTGGGTTGTTATCATCTCCCCCTTGAGAACATTCATCCTTGAATGGGCTAGAAGAGGGATTGAAAGGCTTGACTTAAACAAGAAAATTTCACCATAAAAACATAACACATCACTCATCGTTTGAAAATCATAAAGGCATTTTAAAAAAAACTCATGTCAAAACACTATTCAAATAATGTTTGTGCACATGTATGCATGTCATGCCATGAAACTCAAGAAATAAAGAATTAAGACCATTCGGAAAGGAAAGAACCTAGTACCTTAGGCTTGAGTAGATTGGAAGAGATAGGGATATCGCCTCAACATGTACGACTCCACTTCCCATGTAGCACTCTCCACATGTTGGCTCCTCCAAAGCACCTTAACCGAAGCCACCTCCTTGTTGCTAAGCCTTTTCACTTGCCTATCCAAGATTTCAACCAATACCTCTTCATAAGTCAAGTTCTCCTAATCCGTAAAACCCTCCAAAGGTACAATCACTTTAGGGTCACCAACCAACTTCCTCAACATTGAAACATGGAACACTGGATGAATAGAACTCATATCCAAAGGCAACTCCAATCTATAAGCCACATTGCCAACTCGCTCAACCATCTCATATGGCCTGACATACCGAGGACACAACTTACCCTTTTTACCAAAACACATGATACCCTTCATAGGTGTGACTTTCACATAAATCCAATCACCCACATGAAATTCAAGGCCCCTCTTCCTAACATCCGAGTAAGACTTTTGGCGACTTTGATTTATTCTCAACCTTTCTTAATTAACTTCACCTTTTCCATAGCTTCAACCACCATGTCCGGGTCTATCAATGCCATCTCTAAAAACTTAAACTATCCCACCGGGGATCTACGCCTCCTACCATATAGGGCTTCGAACGGAGCTATAATAATGCTAGCATGGAAACTATTATTGTAGGAAAATTTGATGAGCGGTATATGATCATCCTAATTTCCTTTAAACTCCAACACACAAGCTCTCAACATGTCCTCCAAAGTTTGGATTGTCCTCATTGCTTGCCCATCGGTTAGAGGATGGAAGGCGGTGCTCAATTTAACCTTAGTGCCAACCCCTCTTTGAAATGATATCTAAAAGTGAGAGGTAAATTGTGTGCCCCGATCCGATATGATAGACATAGGCACTCCATGCAACCTAACCAATTCCCGAATGTACAATTTAGCATAATCTTTGGCATTGTAAGTAGACTTGTTTGGTAAAACGTGAGTCAACTTGGTCATTCAATAAATAATAACCCATATAGAATCAAATTTTTTACAAGTACGGGGCAACCCAACTATGAAGTCCATGTTCACATCTTCCCACTTTCAAGTAGGAATCTCAATATCTTGAGATAAACCACCGGGCCTTTGGTGTTCCACCTTCACTTGTTGGCAATTCAGACATTCCAACACAAACTTAGCTATGTCTTTCTTCATGCCATGCCACCAATACACCTCTCTCAAATCCCTATGCATCTTAGTGGATCCCGGGTAAATAGAATATTGGGAGTTATGGGCCTCACTCATGATCACCTCCCTAAGGCCATCGACATTCAGAACACACAATCGGTCTTGGTACCATAGCACACCATCTCACCCTTGGAAGAAAACCTTTATTTTCTTTTCGGCAACTAACTTCTTTAACTCGACCAACGAAGGATCCAAATCTTGTTTTGCCTTGACATCAACAACCATGGAAGACTCAGACCCATTTTGAACAAGAATACCGCCCTCATCAGAGTCAATCAATCTAACACCCAATCTAGCCAAACGGTACACATCCCTTACCAACTCCTTCTTTCCTTCATCAACATGAGACACACTACCCATGGACAGTCTACTATGGGCATCCGCTACAATATTCACCTTTCCAGGATGATATAAGACACTCATGTCATAGTCCTTGAGTAGTTCCAACCACATCCTATGCCTCAAGTTAAGGTCTCTTTGGGTGAACACATATTGCAAACTCTTATGATCCGTGAAAATATCTACATGAACCCCATGCAAGTAATGTCTCCAAATCTTTAAAGAAAATACCACCACCGCCAACTTAAGATCATGGGTCTGGTAGTTTCGTTCATGCACCTTCAATTGCTGAGATGCATAAGCTATTACCTTACCATGTTGCATAAGTACACATCTTAATCCAATCTGAGAAGCATCACAATACACCATAAACCCATCTAATCCATTCAGTAAACTCAAAATGGGAGCCAATGTAAGTCGGTCCTTCAAAGTCTGAAAACTCTTCTCACACTCATTCGACCACACAAACTTGGCTTTATTTTGAGTCAACTTAGTAAAAGGGGATGTGATGGATAGAATCCCTCAACAAACCTCTGATAATAACCAGCCAACCCAAGGAAACTTTGAATATCAAAAGGGGTCAAAAGTTTAGGCCAATGCTTTCCCACTTTGGTCTTCTTAGGGTCAACCTTAATACTATCACCAAACACCACGTGACCAAGAAACGCAACTTCTCCTAACCAGAATTTGCACTTACTAAACTTGGGAAACAACTTCTTCTCCCTCAAGGTATAAAGTACTAACCTCAAGTGATCCATATGTTCTCGCTCATTTCAGGAGTGAACTAGGTTATCATCGATGAAGACAACTACAAAACTATCAAGGAATGGCTTGAACACCCAATTCTTAAGGTCCATAAACATCGTCGGGGCATTGATCAAACCAAATGACATCACCAAAAATTCAAAATGTCTATACCGAGTTCGAAAATTTTTCTTAAGAATATCACACTCCCTCACCTTCAACAGATGGTAACTCGAAAGAAGATCTATCTTTGAGAAGTGAGTGGCTCCTTAAAGTTGATCAAACAACTCATCTATCCTAGGAAACGGGTACTTATTCTCGATAGTTACCTTGTTCAATTGTCGATAGTCAATACACATTCAAAGCAACCCATCCTTCTTCCTAACAAACAACACTGGAGCACCCCAAGGTGAAATACTTGGCCTAAAAAAGCCTTTCTCTAACAGGTCTTTCAATTGGTCCTTCAACTCCTTTAGTTCAACTGAGGCCATACGGTAAGGAGAAATGGAAATAGGTTGAGTATCCGAAAAGAGATATATACCAAAATCCACTTCTCATTCAGGAGGAATATCGAGCAAGTCTTTGGGAAACACATCGAGAAATTCATTAACCACTGGAACAGATTCAAAAGTGGGTGACTCAGTCTCCACATGTCACGACACGGATAGGGGGCTTAGATGTGACATGGCGAAAGAGGACTCAAAGACCCTCGATCAATACATCATAGCATCATTACACTCATCATCGGTTCAGAAACGTGGAAGCTAAAGCATGTAGCACATAAGCTCTAGGGATTTAGGGGCTTGGAACTCAAGCTATGGGGACGATACGGGAAAAGGATAGGCATGCTTGCACATAACACATAGTCACACATCATGCTCAATATTCAAGTCAATATAATAACATGGGAACATAAGCCATTACCATAACATAAGAACATAATCATAGATGAAATAGAAATAGCATCACATTACAAAGCCAAATATCCAACACACAAGTTAAACGAACAAGAGTAAGATTTGTCCAAAACATGCCTCTACATAGAAGAGCGGGGCCTCGAAAAGCTTGAGGATCACCCTCAAGTCAAGAAAGTAAATACATAAACATAAAGGTAGATGGATGGTGGCTATTGCCCTTGAAGAATAGGGCTCACCACTACAAGTCCTCACAAGAGTATTAAGCGTTGTCCGGTAGAATGTAATAATCACCCTCGTCCCCTACATGGTTAGAATATGTAGAAATGAATATGGGTTAGCACAATTAAGCACTAAGTATACGGGCATGCAATGCATATGACAAGTATATCATGACCAAGCAACATGACAAGGGGACAATATAAGAAAGGATTGCACGTAGCAAAAGAGTAGTATAACAATATGCTATGCCATGATGTATGAGATTGCAAATCCTATGTTCATATATAGCGGGGATGTAACCTCAACCGACAACATGAGTGACCCAAATGAACCACTACCCGGATCCGGCCTACGTGCCAAGTAGAGCCCATGACACCCTTAAATAAAGGATAAAACATGACATGAAATCCCTTTCAAATATTTATATACCCATGGTGGCACATGGTTTAACGGAATAGGCGAGGCCTCTAAGTGCCCCATTTAGCCACCTACTCCCTCAGTACTAAGTCTCTTCCCACGAGAATACTTACATATACATACTTCATGTAAAACGAGAGACAACATTCTTTTGAAATCATACATCATTAGTCATGTCAAAATATTTGTCAAGAATCATGTACATGGTTAGACCATAGGCCTCATGAGTT
>JBCEWC010014585.1:0-14272 GCA_038996855.1 Solanum aculeatissimum
ACCATGTCACGGACCCCCATATGGACCGTGGACCCTCACACGGTCCGTGGTCCTTGCCTTGGGCCATTTCCAGGGCCTATTCCCAGCATCTTCTGAATTACGGGCAGTCTCACTGTTTTGGCCATAACTTCCTCATGCGAACTCCGAATCGAGTGAAACCAGTTGCGTTGTGAAGATAACTCAAAGAGCTTCAATTTGATATGTAGTAGCCCACACGGTTCAACCCACATCAAAAGTTATGTCTATTCAAAGCTCACTGTCCAAACGGCCTCTCTAGGCCACCAAAAGGGTCCGTTTTACATTCGGCCACTTAAACTTAACCCGTGGCTACCAAAATTCAACCATGAACAGTATAACATCATACAAGACCATCCATAAAGAGTTTTCGAAAATTTTCGGATCGTTACAGTTTCTCTGCACTCAAGCTGAAGACATCTAATATTTTGGGGTGTTGTTAAATTTACTTAAATCAGATAAATTGTTCTATTAACCCATTTAATTTACTCTATTTTTAGTTTAGGTAACTAACATTTTTCTATTAACTCATTTAATTTTCACTATTTTTTAAAATTAAGAAAAGTAGATTTTATTAAAGCAAGTACCAAGGTGCAAAATTAGAAGTTACAAAATTCCAAAGCTGTTCTCCAAGGCTAATTTCCTCTCTTATTTTATATAAATTATTGTTTCGTCTTTTTGTTATTTAATGTAGCAATTGACGTGATTTAAGAGTCAATATCTATTATATTTTGTATTCAGTTTTGCAAATTGTTTGGCCGTGGCTAGGAATAAAGAACCAATTTTTTTCGAACCCCACGTCTAATGTTAGAGTTTGGCTGCAAAATCTTGGTGACAGCTAGGAAGAAAGAAATAATTTATGGATGGTGGTTTGCCATGGTTTCATAATTTATGATATTGTATGGTATGGTACAGTACAATACAATACAATGTTTGGGTGGACTGTATGGTTTGTTATTGTTTAATGGTAATTTTGTTGTTTGGTTTGACTATACGGTCACATGTTCAGAGGATGCAGGTCGCGGAGATGAGGATGTTGAGATGGATGTGTGGATATATCATGAGTGACAAGATTGGGAATGAGATCATCCAGGAGAAGTTAGAGGTGGCCTCTGTGGCTGACAAGATGAGGAAAGTGAGACAACAATGGTTTGAATATGTGTAGAGAAGAAGTACCGATGCTCCTGTTAGGAGGTGTGAGAGGTTGGATTGAGGGGGTACATGGAGGAGTAAAGGTACATCTAAGAAGTATTGGGGGGAGGTGATCAGACAAAATATGGCAAAACTTCATTTCACCGAGAGCATGACCTTAGATAGAAAGGAGTGGAGGTCGCGTACTAGGATTGAAGGCTAATAGGCTAGTAAAGGTAGGTTGGTGTATGACCGTGTGATATAGTAGGTTAGTAGGATTAGTCGTGTCTTTATATCTTGTATTGTCATTATCCGTCTTATATTTGTTACTTTTATCGTATTTACATACTATCATTTTCTTTTCATTATTAGTTCTTTTCCTTTTTTCATTTCTTTTCCCTTTTTTTCATATCTAGTATCTTCTGCTTATGGGGCTTGATTTTTTAGATGAGGGTTTTCCGAAAACGGCCTCTCTATCTTTGTGGTAGTGGTAAGGTCGCGTATATTTTACCCTCCTCAGACCCTGTTTGTGGGATTCTATTGGGTATGTTGTTGGTTTGACTATACGGTGATGTATCGTAGCTGATAGTTTACGAAAATGCCCTTAATTATTATAAATATTAAATTTATCAATATTTTTTAATTTGTTTTTAATAAATACATGTAATTAAGCAGGGAAACAAGCTAATATATCTCCAATACATACAAACAACACAAGAAAACAAAAAGCAAGAACTTTTGAAAAACAAATAAAAAATTAGACCGAAATGTGGGAGTGGGAGAGAAGACAGGAGGCGGAAGACTTCAAAAGTTGATGCGCAGGAGAATGAGTAATATGGTTGTGAAAATAGTACATATATTAGAGTTAAGTTTAACAAAGAATAAAAGGTAAATTCGAATTAGTAAAAATTAAGTAAGGGTATTATTGGAAAAGAAAATAAGTATACCATGGGATACCACCAAATTGGTGGTTTCAAAAATTGAGGATTCTCATGGTTACAAAATCATGAAACCAAACTATACCATACCATATAATTAAACAATCAAAACACACGTGGTTCTCTTATTAACCATACCATACCATACCATGGAAAACCACCATCCAAACAAGCTGTTAGAGTCTCATGTGATAGTTTTGCTGCAAAATCTTAGGAAGTCATGTGATTGCTTTCTGGTGAAATTCCTTGCGACCTTAATTTTATTTAGTCTATAAAGATGTAGCAGATGAAATAATTCTAACACTGTGCTGCAATAGTTGTCATCCAGGTGGGGGGGGGGGGGGGGGGTCAGGGTGGGTTCTATGACCCATTACCCATGTTTAAATGGACATAGCTTGCTGATTTCCCTAGGCAAGGCACTTGATGTTATGATTTTTCTCTCTTTATCTTGTCTATGTAACTTTAGGAGATCATAGCTATTGTAATTCCCACCTTCTGCGCATCTTATACTTCCATCTGTTGCAGCTTTTGCAATTGCCATCTACTTTTTCTTAGTAGCTTCTGTATATCCTTATCCGTACTACCTAAGTTTCTCGAACTCTTCACTTTTGGTGCTGCACCCGTGTCGACACGACATAGGTATGGGTGTGGAATCCGTGTCTGATTTGGTCAACCGGTTTTGGGTACTTTGACCAAAATTGATGGGGCAAGTTTGGACGGTTTTAATGATTTCTGTAATCAATACAAAAGGTAAGGTGAAATTGAAGAAAATGGTATACCTTTTATATAGAAATTTCTATGTCACACCTTTTCTTTAATCTCTTTCTAGGATTTTCTTTAAGTTCTCCACATAATATCTTATAATTTAGGTTTTATGACTCTATTTTTAGGTGAATCCCCGCACCCATATCCATACATGGATCCATATCCCCGAATCTTAAAAATTAGATTATGAAGGATCCGACCTCTAGATCCGCACCCGTATCGGACACCCGCACCCGAGTCTAAGCAACTTAGTGTACAACAACAACATATGATCTAGTCTCACAAGTGGGGTCCATGGAGGGTGGAGGTGTACACAAACCTTACCCCTACCTTTGTTAGGTAGAGAGGTTGTTTCTGATAGACCCTCAGCAAAGAGGAGCAACAACCCTTGAAATCCCCACCATTATCTTGTTTTGTATTTCGTCAAAAGTTAACCAAGTGTCTTAACGAAATTTCATTCTTGTCAAAAGTAATAATTCTCTCTACTTTTTGGCGTGCTTGTTTGAAGTGTTATATAATTTCACCTCTATTGAAAATAATATTTTGCCTGGTTAAACTAACTGATTGAAATCGAACTCGGAAAGTTCTAATGAAGAGCAGATGCATGTATTATATTACTAAGCTAGCTACGGCACTGAATCCTTTTATATCTACATATCTTAAAACTGTGCAAGTATGTATGAAGCTAGACATTCATGTGAATTAGTTGGCACTCTAGTATATGTAAAACAGATCTAACCTTTTCTTGACCAGGTTGAAATCCTTACAGAACAGAATTCATCAATGCCTTGAAATTTCTGAATGTAGTGGTTTCTGAGGCAAATCTGTCAAATAACTGATGATTCCTCTCGCAATACCTAACACAAAATTCCAGAGTAACTTTTCCATTCTTTCGAGCTGGTATGAGTATAAAAGACCTCAAGGCGAAGGCTGATAAAATCTTATACTTTTGTTGTTGAATGAAAAATTAAGCAATGTAATGGCCAAGTTAAATAATACTAGCCAAGGAGGAATAGATTTGGATATGATTTTTATCGCAGGTCTCTTAGCATAGGTATCAATGCAAGTGGAAACAAGTTAATGAAATACTGGAACCATCATTTGATGCAAATTTTTGAAAGATTGAGCTTGCACTTTTTTCTTTTGAATTTTTCTTGCAAATTTTTGAAAGATTGAGCTTGCACTTTTTTCTTTTGAATTTTTCTTGCAAATTTTTGAAAGATTGAGCTTGCACTTTTTTCTTTTGAATTTTTCTGACTATTTGAATCTCATACAGCTTTTTGCTCTAGAACTCACTGTCATAGAAGTGGTTAGGGTGGTCAGATGGCTGGCCTATACACAACTACTTAGTTAACTTATAAAGCTTGATTAAAAGGCAACAATTTATACTCAATATGCAAGGTAAAGCTGCGCACAATAGACCCTTGTGGTCGAGTCTTTCTCCGGACCTGCATAGTGGGAGCTTTAGTGCACCGGGCTTGCCCTTTCTTTTAGGGGTGACAATTTGGTGGGTTGGGTCAAATTTGGGCGGGTCATAATGGGTCAAGACAATAAATAGGTCAAGACCCAATCCAGCCCGAATTTGCTTGGGTCAAAATGGATTATAGAATGGGTCAAGATCCAACCCAATCCAATTTTTACTAAGTTTTACTTATTTTATTTGTTCTTTTGCAATATTTTAGTGCGTAATTAAATTATATTTTTCTTGATTATGGCTATATTTAACATATCAAATTAAAAAAGAAGTTTTTAAAAATATTTTTACAAGATATCTCTCGAGTCAATTTGGGTTGTATATCAATCCAATTTTTAATGGGTTGGGTTAAGATAGGTGGAGCTAATAAATATCTGTGGAATTTCACTGGGTATGTTGTTATTGTAAGCTCTGGAGCTGCAGGCTTCTTAAATGTAATATTGGGCACTCAACTATGCAGCTCTTTAGGTTCGCATCCCCCATTCTAGCTATATGTCTAATCTACACCATCTTTAAGTTCACGGAAGCATATTTACTCTGAAGTGCACTTTCCACTGCAGTGTTAATTCTGTACTTCAATACTCTTTTAGAAATTTAACAAGTGTCTAGAATTTGAAATGTGATTAACTGAAATGTGTTCCTTGAAATCAGTGAATGCCAAAATGCTCTTAATTTCCTCAATTTATATTGCTTTCGCTTTATTCTCTGTCAGAACATGACTACCTTCACTAGCCAAATCTCTTCCGAAAATTTCAGGGAGCACATTGAGATTTATCCTAACCGAGTTGGATTTGTTATTTTATTTGTGGGATGATCTAAGCTCAAATATTTGATATAATTGGGGGTTTCTCTGTAGATCCTTGTTAGTCAGCTGGAAATGCATATAACCGTAAATAAGATAGCAGCCCTAGGTGTTGCTATTTAGTTAAGACATTGTTTTCTGATCGCTTTCATTTCGGATATTGTTCTCTGTGTATAAATTGGCTGTGGTCTTTCTTTTCTGATGTTTCATCTCTCTCGGCCTCTTTCTAATTAACTTTTTCCTTTATATGTATATGTATGTGTGTGTGTGTGTATATATATAAAAAAAGAAATGGAAATGCTAACTAGCTCTCTTGTTTTTTTTTTTTTTTGGTTTCAGTACCGTGACATGGTAAGGCAGTTCATCAAAGGCACTGATGGGTTTTCTGGGGCTTTTGCTGAATGCATTTGTGGAAGCCCAAATCTATACCAGGTATATACTTTAGACATCTTTTACATTGTAGCTGTGGAGCTAGTGATTTCTAAATTCAGTTGGGGATTATTCAGTTCCTTAATAATTAAGCTGTTTGTGTTTATTGGTGTTGAATTAGAAAGGAGGAAGAAAACCATGGAACAGTATAAATTTTGTGTGCGCCCACGATGGTTTTACTTTGGCTGATTTAGTGACATACAACAATAAACACAATTTGGCAAATGGAGAGGACAACAAAGACGGGGAGAATCACAACAATAGTTGGAATTGTGGTGAGGTAAATCACTGTGCACAAATCTATGCTGTCTAGATCTTTTCACTTTATTTAAGCTGTCTTGATGCTTGATTTCACACTACAACAACAACAACAACACCATACCCAGTGGAATCCCACTAGTGGGGTCTGGGGATGCTTGATTTCACACTGTAACATGCAAATTGTTCTAATAGTTCAAATGCCATATTTTCTTTTCGGTTGCTCTGAGATTGAGATTGATTTATGTCCAACATGGTAGCATCCACATCAATGTATTGGTGCATTTAGAAGTGTCTGTTTTCCTTCTGCTCAATCTGGCTAGTAATTGTTTAGATGTTGAAATTGATTTTCCCAATATTTTTTCTCATGGCAGTTCATATCATCTGTGTGTTTTCTTACATTAATATTTGATCTCTGCATGCACTATCTTGTGTGTGAGAAATATTGGAGAAAAATTATTATTGACTTGTATCTACATTACTACATAAAGATCCTATTTATAGATACTACAATCTAATCCAAGTCCAACTAGGAAACAACATACTATTCCTATTCCAATTCTAAATAGGACTATATATTCCTATTCTAACACTCCCCCTCAAGGTGGTGCATACAAATCATAAGCACCTAGCTTGTTACAAATATAATGCGAGGACCAATGAGGAACTTGGTGAAGATATCTGCAAGATGATCACTTGACTTCACAAACTTTGTAACAATATATCTTGAGAGTATCTTTTCTCTGACAAAGTGACAATCAATCTCAATGTGCTTAGTCCTTTCATGAAACACTGGATTTGATGCAATATGAAGGGTCACTTGATTATCACACACAAGTTCCATCTGATCAACTTCACCAAATTTTAGCTCCCTGAATAACTGTTTGACCCAAATAAGCTCGCAAGTTGCTGCAACCATTGCTCGATATTCTGCCTCTGCACTCGACCGAGCAACCACATTCTGTTTCTTGCTCTTCCACGACACCAATTTACCTCATACTAATACATAATATCCGGATGTTGATCGTCTATCAGAGGATGATCCTGCCCAATCGACATCTGTATATCCCGTGATATGCTTATGACCTCGATCTTCGAAGAGTCCTTTTTCGGGCTGACTTTATATATCGCAGAATACGAATAACTGCATCCCAATGACTATCACAAGGGGAAGTCATAAATGAAATGTCAGGTCTAGTCAATGTGAGATAATTTAACTTTCCCAACCAGTCGTCTATACCTTTCATGATTACTGAGTGGCTCCCCCTGTCCTGGAAGCAGTTTAACATTTGGATCCATAGGAGTGTCAATGGGTCTATATCCTATCTTCCCTGTCTCCTCAAGAATGTTCAAGACATACTTGCGTTGAGAAATAACAATACCTAATTCAGACTGAGCAACCTCAATACCTAGAAAATACTTTAATCTGCCAAGGTCTTTAGTTTGAAAATGCTTAAAGAGATTTTGCTTCAAACTAGTGATACCATCTTTAACACTGCTAGTGATAACATTATCATCGACATAAACAACCAAATAAATGCATAAATTTGGTGCAGAATGCCGATAAAATACAAAGTGATCAGCTCCACTACGAGTCATGCCGAACTCTTGAATTACTGTGCTGAACTTTCCAAACTAGGCTTGAGGAGACTGTTTCAGACCATAGAGTGACTTGCACAATTGGCATACAAGTCTACTCGACTCCCCCTGAACAACAAAACCAGGTGGTTGCTCCATATAGACTTCTTCTGCAAGATCACTATGTAGAAAAACATTCTTAATACCCAATTGATGAAGAGGCCAATGACGAACGACAACCATAGATAGAAGAATATAGGCAAATGCCATTTTAGCCACAGGAGCAAACATATCACTAAAATCTAGCTCAAATATCCGAGTATATCTTTGCGACAAGGCGAGCCTTAAGTCGATCAACCTGACCATCGGGATCAACTTTTACTGCATAAACATAACGGTGGATTTACCTGCAGGAAGGGGGACAAGTTCCCAAGTACCACTCATATGTAAAACAGACATCTCATCAATCATAGCCTGCCTCCATTCGGAATGAGAAAGTGCTTCACCTGTAATCTTAGGAATGGAAATAGAGGACAAAGACGATACAAAAGCATAATAGGATGATGTGAGACGATGATAATTTAAGAAAGTATAATGTGGGTTAGTATTTTGAGTGGACCGTATACCTTTTTGAAGTGCACTCGGTTGGCTAGGAGCAGGTAAGTCCGCAGTAGGAGCAGGGTCTGGCGCTTGACATGAATCATCTGGAACTGGTATTGGACGTGGACGACGATGATAAGTTAAGAGAGATGGATGTTTGTTGGGTTTTGTTAGAGGTGGCACTACAATTGGAGATTCCTCAAAAGTCGGTATAGGTAGGACCTAAGGTAGAGGTTGGACCTCAGAGATATTAGGACGATCAGATATAGTATGGTTAAGATTCAAAGAATGTGACATCAGCGGACATAAGATATCGATTAAGGTTAGGGGAATAACAACGATATCCTTTTTGAACTCGAGAGTAACCAAGAAAGACACATTTGAGATTACAAGGGGCTAATTTATCTTTTCCAGGAGCTAAGTTATGAACAAAGCATGTGCTCCCAAAGACAAGATGAGGTATAGTTTGGAGATGTGACAAAGGAAACTGTATGAAATGTGGAACCTGATTCTGAATAGAAGATGAGGGCATTCTATTAATTAAATAACAAGATGCAAGGACAACATCACCCCAAAAACGCAGTGGAACATGGGACTCAATGAGAAGAGTGCGAGCAATTTCAATAAGATGCTTATTCTTTCGTTTTGCTACACCATTCTGCTGAGGGGTGTGGTCGGAATTACTGTCCGACTCCAGCAGAAGAAAAAGATCGAAAAAAGGGTCACCAGAGAGCCCACACGCACCGACGCGTGAAGTAGATCTCGTCGGAAAACAGCCACCTTCGGCGGCGCGTGAGGGGCAGTTTTCCAGTGGTGTTGGCTGGGTTGTGGTCGCCCGGGCTTCCCGAGCCTAGTGATGGTGTTGGTTTTCGCACAACATCCACAGAAACGAAGATGACATAAACCAGCCACCAGAATAGTGACACATTTTTTTTCTTTTTTCTTTTCTCACAGATGCTCTGATACCATGTGAGAAATATTAGAGAAAAATTATTATTGACTTGTGTATCTACATTACTACATAAAGATCCTATTTATAGATACTACAATCTAATCCAAGTCCAACTAGGAAACCACATACTATTCGTATTCCAATTCTAAATAGGATTATATATTCCAATTCCTATTCTAACATTGTGTATTGTAATAAATAGCACTACTTTCTTTCTCTTTTGTGTAACACTGACATCCAATTTAAATTAGTAAATAGTAGATTTACTTAATATTCTTTTAGCATAATATATTATATACTGAGTGGTGTTTCTGTGATTGCAGCAAAAACAGTAATTTAGGTACTTAATTCGATGAAAAGAAAATGAGTATTATTTCATAGCTTTTTAGTTGCTGTTTCCTTGTTAAAATTTCTATTATTACTTTAACCAATGAAGTAGTTCTGCAGATTGAATCTATTTCCCTTTTGAGACCCTGCTGAGACTAAGGTTTACTTAAAATGGTATTAAAAGGGTAATATTTGAAGTTTTTCTGCTCTTACTGTCTTGTATTAGGTGTAGCTCTAATATTGACTTAATTTATCACGTACCATATCTGCATGAAAAGGATTCTATGGCACTCCCTCAGGTGATTTGACATAATTCTGGTACGAGATGTTCTGGCATGGATATCGTCTTAAGAGTATGATACTGAGGAAATTTAGATAATGTTGAGGGTGGAGAATTTGATGTTTTGGGTGCATCCAAAAGGTTTTAAAATGTGGATATCAAGAATTACCATGATGCTCGGTCTTTTGTGTTTTCAGTTATAACAGGTTACTTCTTCTCTGTAGGAAGGAGAGTTTGCAAGTATCTTTGTGAAGAAATTGAGGAAAAGACAAATGCGGAACTTCTTCCTCTGCCTTATGGTTTCCCAAGTAAGTTCCATTCTCCCCTTTTGATGCAAGTCAATAGGAAGTAACAAATAAAAGCTCCAATGTGTTGATAGACAATAGGAGACCTGATTGTCTTTTGCCTGTTTCTTTTTAATTTGTATGGAACCTGATTATTCAACCTAAAATCTTAAGATAAGGAGTGGAACAAGACAAAACGTTGCCCTTTTGTCACTATTCTATACTTGATATCTAAAGATGACACCTTGGCCTAACTCAACTCCAAAAGCTAGCTCATGAGAGGAGGATTGTCTAAGTCTATATAAGGAGTCAATTTCCCGTCCCCTTTCCGCTGTGGGACTTCTTAGCAGCTCACCCGCATGCCTAGACCTTAATTGGTGCGTGTACACTATAATATGGGGAGCCCTACATCGGCGAACAAAGAATTGGGATGGGCCTGGCTTTGATACCATGTAAAGATATGGTGCTTGGGCCTAACTCAACCCTAAAAGTTTGCTCATGAGGAGAGGATTGTCCAAGTTTATATAAGGAGTTCAATTGCTCCTTTTTATGATGTGGGACCTTAACAGCGATTATATAACTCGACACCTGGTTTAGGAGTGTGAAGTGGGTTTAGTAAAATTTGGTTCTACTACCATGACAAAGGATCTGGTAATCCAACACAAAAGTGTAGTAGTCGTAGACTTCTATGTACCCATCTGGAGGGCTTTCTAGATGGCTATACCAACTGCGGGACATTTAAATTGAACAACTTAAATTTTACAATTTGTGAGCCTACCTTTTTGGCCATAATTTTGTGCATTTCTTCTTTTTGAAATGGTTGTTCCTTCTTGATATATGTTTTCTATAATTAATTTTTTCCATTTATGGTTCTTCAGGGTGTTCCCATGATTTATATGGGCGATGAATATGGTCACACTAAGGGAGGAAACAACAACACATATTGCCATGATAATTATGTACTTGTTTACTTCCATTTATACTACCATTATTGCCAGGTGTAGGTCCATGCTTGTCTCACTGATTGTAACCCTTTCTGTAGATTAATTACTTCCGTTGGGACAAGAAGCATGAATCTTCATCTGATTTTTTAAGATTTTGCTGCCTCGTGACCAAATTCCGCCAGTAAGAATCCAGCTTGTTTTTAGCAGTGTCGATGGTTCTCTCTCCTCTCTTGACTGTTGTTTGCATGCTTGCAGTGAATGTGAATCATTGGGATTAGATGGTTTCCCTACGGCAGAAAGGCTGCAATGGCATGGTCACACTCCTAGAACTCCAGATTGGACCGAAACAAGTCGTTTTGTTGCATTTACACTGGTACTTTTAAGTATTTTCATTAGTATGGCAGTATCACTTAACTGTCATTTCCTTATCCAACTTCTGTAAAGAACCTTACTTTCAAAGATTTATTCCCCAATCCTAAGTTTTGACACACTTCTTGAGAGTGAACATCACCAATTTTTAATATTTTATTTCCTTGTCAAAAAAGAAGTTACATTTTATATAATTGTTACTACTGTATCTAGTGATTCATTTCTATGTTTAAATTAAAATGCAGGTCGACAAAGTGAAGGGAGAATTATATGTTGCCTTTAACGCCAGCCATCTGCCGGTAACAATTACACTTCCAGAAAGGCCTGGTTATAGATGGGAGCCATTGGTGGATACAGGCAAACCAGCACCATTTGACTTCCTGACAGATGATGTTCCGGAGAGAGACACAGCAGCAAAACAATATTCTCATTTTCTGGATGCGAACCAGTATCCAATGCTCAGTTATTCATCCATTATTCTTTTACTATCATCTGCTGCTGATGCTTAGTTTCATTAAACAAGCCAGGTGAGGTAAATCAGCTTCAGGTTTTTGTTGTATGCAGTGAGATGTGTTACTTTGTAAATATAAGTGCGAAGCAGGACAGAACAGAACTGCAAACGGATAGAACTCTGAGGAAGAGGCTGATGATTTATAAGATACACCTTGCATTATAATTGTAGTTATATAAATAAAACTCCTAATTCCATTTAGGAAGTTATCCTATCTAGAATAGGAAAAAGAAATTTTAATTAGAAGATTGAACGCGAAGTAAGCAGCGCTAGCGAAGTCTATTCCAGTGTTTTAAAAGGCTTATGGTTCCGGAGTAAAAGGGCGATAATTTTTTTAATAAAAATCAAAACAATATTTTTTTTTATACGAAAAGGGTAAAGGCGCAGCAGGTGCTGGCCTTACCCTTTCCCAATAATGGCAAGTTATAACACCTAAAATGGCGGCTGCACTAGAAAAAGTTTACACGGTTCTCAAAGCAGAGGAGGAAGGGTGGGCGGTGGTATGTATGTATGTATATATATGAGCAAATTATATCGAGAGACACTTAAAAAATTACAAAAAAATAGGCTTCATTGTATAGACATGTATAGTCAGTGTATATTTTTGTATCATAATGTATATTTAGTGTATAACTCATGTATAAGTAATATATATTAAGTTGAATCAAAGATATTTTTGCCCCTCTACACCTTAAATATTTTTTAAAATATTCTTTGTGCTCAATTGCCTCTTAATTTTTTTATTTTTTTTTCTTTATTATTTTTCTCAATCCTTTGTTTCTTTGTCTTTTTTTTTTTTGAACTTCTATTTTTTCTTTTTTTCTTTTTTTTTTACTGTTCATTTTTTCTTCTTCTTTTTTTTTTTAACTTGTATTTTTTTTCTTTCTTTTTTTAAAATTATTTTTTTATTTTTCAATTTTTTCTTTTGTTTTCTTAACTTGTATTTTTTTTCTCTTTCTTTTCGTTTATTTTTTTTTTCTCTTCTCTTTTTTTTCTTTTTTTCTTTTTCTCTTTTTGCCTATTTTTATTTTTTAAATTCTTTTTTTCATTATATTAAATCATCAAATTAAATTTTGCTTCTCATAATGTAGCAATGTTAAGTCCTGCCTGTAGGGGTTAACTTCTTATTAGGACTAACAAGTCTTACCTCTAGAGCAATAGTTATAGAGTGTCTAATAAATTAAAATACTATGTGATATCATCAAGTCTTCGCTATGAGGCTTAACGTGTTGTTTTGAAATCCTTGGGCTAAGAGGCAAGAATTATAGAACGTATGATAATTCAAGATACAATTCAGCAGTATCAAGTCTTGCCCATGGGGCATAACTTGTGAAATTCTTAGTCTATGTTTTGCCTTTAAGGAAAGAATTATAGAACATCTCATAAATCAATACGTAATGTGGTAATGTTAGATCTTGCCCATCAGGTTTGACTTGTTAAGAAGTCCTTAGACTAATAAGTTTAACCTCTTGGGCAATAGTTATGGAGTACCTCATAAATCAAAACAAAATGTGCTTTGTCAAGTCTTGCCCATGGGGCTTAACTCGTTTTTTTGAAGTCCTTGGACTAAGAGGCAAAAGTTATATATATGATAAATCAAAACACAATGTATGTCAAGTTTCGCCCATGGGCTTAAGTTTCTTGGACTAAGTTTTGCTCCTAAGGCAAAAGTTATAGAGCATCTAATAAATCAAGACATAATGTGATAATGTCAAACCTTGCCCTTGGGTCTTAACTCTTAACTTGTTGTTTGGAAGTCCTTGGGCTAAGAGGCAAGAGTTATAAACAATGTAATAATGTCAAGTCTTGCTCATAAGACAGAATTCGTAAAGTTTTTTATCTAGGTCTTACCTTTAAGACAAAAGTTATAGAGTATCTCAAAAATCAAAATACAAAAAACTGTGGCAACTCTTGCCCATGGGACATAACTTATTCTTTAAAAGTTTTTATGTCAAACATTTTCTCTTAAACAAGAGTTATAAAGTATCTCGTGAAATTTCAAACCTCGTATATTGAAAATAATAAATATGAAAAAAAAATTATCTTGAATCTTGACTTGAATTTAGAAATTATTTTATTTAAAATAAATATAAAATAAATATTATTTATAGTTCCATAATTTAAAAAAAGAAAGAAAAAATAAACATAAGAAAAAAAAGAAAAGAAAGGAAAAAATTGAAGAAAAAACAAAAGAAATAAAGAAAAGAAACAAAATACTAACAAAAATTGAAAGAAAAAAAATAGTGTAATCCTTGCCCATAAGGCAAGTCTGCGAAGGTGAAATAACGGAATCTTTACCCGTAAGGCAGGTCTGCGAAGGTAAAATAATGGATCCTTATAGCCGAGGGACAATTTTATCCGTAAATATATTCTTAAAGGAGTGGAGGGTATTTTTGCAAAGTCACCCTTATTGGGGGCATTTTATCAAGATCATCTCTTTTTAGGGGTATTTGTGTAGTTCTCTCCTAGATATACTAGTTACAAGCCCTGTGCACGGGCCCAATATATATTTTTTTTAAGGACAAATTATAGAAATCACATACTTTACATGCATAATCTCAATATATACCAACTTTTTCTGAAATTACTAAAAATTCCTTATTTTTTAAGAAACG